>NW_019061051.1:380206-399619 GCF_000696155.1 Zootermopsis nevadensis
CAATTGCTTATACTTGAATGCAGAGCCTGAAATAAAAGTATGTCTCTGTGAAGTCAGCAGCTTTCAGATAGTGAAATAGGAAGACTGTATGGATTTTCTCTGATGATCTTCATTTTGAATAACAGATACATAATACAATCAGCATTCTGTATGTTAGAAGGCCATTGATGTTCGACTTTATTTGCTTTGTGTGTTGTATCTATCTGTTCAAATTCCATACAACCTGATACATTGAATGTCATATATGTACGCACAGCTATTTATGAGTGAAATTTGGGTGGAACTTGCAAGAGCGAATGGTGGGTGGCATTCTTGCTCTAATAAGCAATCGGTTTGTGCGTACAAGAGGTAATGTAAGAGAAAATCAACTTCTCAGTCCAGATAATGCTAAAGTTGTTGAGAGTGTTGATTTGATCTGTGATAATCATTGCAGAAAAAATAAATATTTTCTTCCAACATTTTTTTTAATGTTTGTACTCTTTTGTAACATGTTTAATTGTTTGTTAAAAGACAAGCATGAAGATTATGTATTTCAAAGGTGATGGGCTTGAAGATACATATTTCAATCATTTTTTGATAATAGATTACCCATTATAATATGTATTTTCTGAGTTTTTAAGTTCTTGTTGTATTGAGGTTAAACTGTGTATTTTTCCCCTTTGTTGTTTTATAGCTAAAACATTAAGAAGTGTTTGAAATGATGTGATTAATTGAGGTTGAAAGTATTACTGTGATTCATATATAGAATATAATTTTTACTGTGGTGTTTTATTGTAGGTAATACTTCCCAGGGACAGTCAGCAAGTGGAGCTAGAATTATACCCATTGAATCTTCGCCTGCTTCGGCACCAGGCTCAACCAGCTCGTGCTCCACAGACAGCATGGTCTGGAATGGTAGGAGGTTATGGAGCAGCTGCACTCAGTAAGCCATAAACACGTACACTAATTCACATTCATATAAAGCCCTAGCAGAACACAAACACATTCAGAAATGTACATTTTGATCCCCATTGCCAATTTCAACAGCCAGAGGTTTTCTCAGCTCTTTTAAGTTTTAACAGTGAACAGTTTTATAATAAGAAATGTGCTTGTATGTTTTATCATCATCTTGTAGTATAATGCTTAACAATTAGTATAATTTGCTATAAATTTGTAAGAGAATTCTGTAGCCATATTTTGTCAGTCTTTGTGTGAAATTCAATCCTATTTTAATGGATCTAATACACATATTTATTTTGGCCGTCTATACACAAACTTATTAAAATGAGTTGTTAAAGTATTATAACATTCACAATATAAATATAAAATATATAAAATACGTTATGTTATGTTTTGGTGCTCTTTTTATCGTATTACGATATTACATTCCATTTTGGCACAATACAAATTTAATGGATCTGTTTGTTTCAGGCACAACAGGCTATGCATATGTGTCAAACTTACCAACACCTCCAAAACGTTACCTAGCCTATGTGGCTGCATTCAGTCGCATGGCAACAGTTAAGCAAGTATATGACTTCTTATGTTCTCGTCTGAGGATTCGACCAGAAGACATGCGTCTTTGGCATTATCGTGATGAGGTCAGTTTACTAAATGAACAAATATACTGTCTGTTTACATTTATGATTTTTTCAAATAAATTAGAGTAATATTTGTTCATGCTTTGTGTATAAAGCTATTTTTTACTTTCTAAATAAGCTTATTAATGTCTGAATATCACAATTAAAAGACTAATGATTATATTTCCTTTGGAAGGTAGAGGTACTGCAGCCCATCAAATACTGTCCTTAATGCTAAGGTATGCTATTAGCAGTAGACAGATTGAAAGAATAATGTGTAGTTATTTTAATTGATATAATTAGAACAACATGCTGCTGATAGAAGATGAAGAACCAACACTGGAGGATCTTGGTATTTTAGATGAAGACCAACTTCTCATAGAGGTTCGGAACAAAGATCTCACTTGGCCAGAGGAGATGGGATCACTTGCCACACCAATGCAGGATAAACGTAAGCAGGGTAAGCAGGCATCTGGTGTGAACAGAATTCTCTGATAAAATGTTACTAGAGTAAAAATATTACTTGCAGGCTTATAATTACAGACCTAGTAGTGGTGTGAAATGTTAGGAACATGACATTTTCCAAGTAATGGAAATCTATACTAGTGAAAATGCATAAAGATATCACTTGGTTATAATGTATATATACTGTATTTCATGCATCCTAATTTTTCATTGTGAAATTAAGAAAATATAAATTACACATACTTTACACACTCCACTGTTACTTATGAAAAACATGCCAACAAAAATTGTTTACAAAATCTGAAATGGTAGTAGCAGGGGTAAACTCTAAAGGGAGTGTGAAGATATGTGGTTCAACTAAAATCATTTTATGTCATTGCTGTATGTCACATGATCTGCATCATGATCTTGCGACTATGCAAATGCAACACACTGACCACAAGCAAACATGATGTGTATGTTGTGAAGACAGAGTAATAAGTGCATGTATAGTTTAAATGAAGCAGATAGACTGTCTTTTATCTCAATTAACTTTATACATGCTTTGCCCAGTTTTTTGTTTTTTATTATAAAATTTTGGCAAAAATGTTCACGAATTATGCTGTGAAAAAAGTATGTATTGTAAATTTTATTAGCTTTTAAATAAAGTGTGTTTCATAAATTCTTGGTGTAGACCTCTTTGTTAATAATGTGAAAATGTAATTGGTAATGAGTGTCATCTGTTTGCAGTACCTACGGAAAAGGGAGCTACTGGTCTGAACAATTTGGGTAACACGTGTTTCATGAATGCAGCACTGCAGTGTGTGAGCAATACATGTGCTCTCACTCAGTACTTCACTGGCAACATGCACCTTTATGAACTGAATCGGAATAACCCGCTAGGAATGAAGGGACACATAGCTAAACGATACGGTGATCTGATCCATGATATATGGAGTGGCACTGCTAAGACTATAGCTCCTTTAAAACTGAGGGTAAGTCAGTTTCACAGAAGCAGTTGGCTATTGTAGCTATATTTCTTTCTGAATTGCTGTATGTTTCACTCAGAAATTTTTTTCTGATAGCTTCAAGTACATACTTCTCCTTGGTTTTATACTTTTAAAGTGTTCAGTAATGTTTAAGGATGGTTTGTATATATCATGCATTTTGATGTTAGTGACCATACTGTAAAATGATTTTAAAATGTTTGTAAGGATGAGATGGGAGCAGTATGGGAAAGATATGACATGCGTGCAGAATTTTAGTTGCAAAACCTAAAGGGAAGAGATCACTTGGGAGACCTAGTTATGGATGAGAGAACAACTTTGTAATTGATCTTAAGAATTATTTTGTAAGGGTGTGGACTTAATTCTTCTGGCTTAGACATTTCTGGGCATGGTAATAAATGTTTGGGTAATGCAGAAGCACATCACTAATCATGATTCCAAGTCAGCACACATTATATCTAGATCACATCTTCACAATGTTTTTCTGTAAGATTTGTTTTAAAATTATCTTCACGTCTTTTTTAGTCTCCAAATTCACCTTGTATTCTGATGCCCGAACCATCTCAACCTCCTGGATTTGACTACCTTACAAACACTAGAGCAGTTTTGTAAACCACAAAGCTCTGTATTGTGTAATATTCTTCATTTTTGCTTCTTAGATTAATCTTGTGTTCCTGTATTTTTATTTGCACATGCATGTGAAAGAGGCAGAGCTATTGTTTTCTTTGATTGTGAATTTAATCAGTTTGGAAGGAAGAGATAAATTATTAAGTTTAAATTAAATAATGTCTCAGAACATGAGGACTCGAGAAGTTTCTTATCACACCTTTATCATTTCTACATGTTCAGTTGTACAGCTGTTTAGTTAACAGATTTCTCTCTCTCAAACTTTGCTTTGCTGTGTGTTACAGTGGACAATAGGGAAATATGCTCCTAGGTTCAATGGTTTCCAGCAGCATGACTCTCAAGAGCTTCTTGCATTTCTCTTGGATGGCTTACATGAGGACTTGAACAGAGTTTATGACAAACCATATGTTGAACTAAAGGACAGTGATGGCCGTCCTGATGTTATTGTTGCACAGGAGGTGAGTACCTAATAAGTAGATGCTAACAAAGTAAGGGTGTTTTCAATTCATACATCATATGTACATACCAATTCCACATACATTATTGCCAAGATCAAGGAGCAAAATGATGCCTGCTACTTGGATGACTGGAAACAATGATGGGTAGAAAGAAGTAATGGATGAGTAAGTAAGCTGTGTTGCATCCAGCATTATGAATAGAGTTACTTTGAACTTATGAACTTACTTTTCATAGCAGTACCCATATGAAATTTTATTTTATGTTTCTCTTTCATTCTGTAATGTCACTGTTGATTTATTATACAAGACAGCAATGAAAATAACTCATTTATGAAAAGTGTTATTGTTTCAACAATAAATTTCTTTTTTAGATCTCTAACTATGTAAACATAACAGCCTTCAGTTGCTGCCCCATTTTCTTATACATTCAATATAATAAACTGCAAAAGATTAACAGTTTTAATTTTTGTATTACCTGATGTGGTAAAGTTTGTGTTACTAGAGACTGGTTAATGGTAGTTTTGTAGGCTGTGCAGAATATTACAAATTATTTTAAATGTGTCCACTATGTTATAAAGAAAAATATAAGTTTATCTGTAAATGAAACTACCGAAAGTACAGGCATTTGAAAACTTAAATTCCTACAGACAAGTTATATATGTACATTACTTGTTATGACACTAATCTACCACCACAAGTTTGAGGCCATATTCAAAATCTGATTGGCCATAACCCGTAATCCATAATGTGTTGGCCTATATTATCCCACTATATGTTG
The DNA here is from genome assembly GCF_000696155.1 of Zootermopsis nevadensis. Next base: position 385,080 of record NW_019061051.1, read on the forward strand.
CAATAGTGGATCTGCCTTAATTTCTCTTTCAGAACTGGATATTGGAATAATGCTACAGTATTTCTTGTTCTCTTCAAAGCTGGATTAAAACAATTGAGTAGAGTTAAAAAATCTTCAGAGACTCATAAGGAATGTTATACGAAAGTAAGATGAGCTTAAGTATAAGTAACTGTGCATAAACAAATATGGTTTTGTATTCTTGTTCTCATGAGTCAACAAATAAAAAAAACTCAGGGAAATCAAAAAAGAGAATTCTATTAGTGGTGAGGTTTAATCCTATTCATTATTTCAGAAGTATTTTTCTTTATTTAATTCTTGATTTTCACTTGTTATCTACCATCCCTATGAAAAATAAAAGTATAAGTGTAATTTTTTGTCATTTAGGCTTGGGAAAATCACATTCTTCGCAACAAGTCCATCATAGTGGATTTGTTTCATGGTCAGCTCAAGTCCAAAGTAACATGCAAAGTGTGTGGACATGAAAGTGTTCGGTTTGACCCCTTCAACTACCTGTCTCTACCCCTACCTATGGAGAGCTATGTCCATGTTCAGGTCATTGGTAAGCTATCTTTTTAGTTGATCTTGTTTTCTTTTGTAGTAGGTCATAGGTTTGATGTACATTTCATTAATATGTTATTTCAATCAACAAAAACTGCAGTGGACTTCATTAATATCTCATATATACCCAACTTTTATTTTAATTAAAAATTGGATATTGTCTTATATTTGCATATGTGTAAAAATGTTTTATTCAACTCTTTGTGTGAAAATTATCATCTGGTGGCTGTGGCTTACACTGAAACTTGTGTATCCATTGACTACTATATATTATTATGAGAATATTTCCAAAGCAGTAATCAGTAGCTTTATTGCTCTTACCACCTTACTTGTATATGTAATTAATCCACGTATATTTATTTAAAGCCATTGTGCTAATTATGCTAGTGTTGGAGAATTGTGCCTAAATTTGATCTGGGCAAATAATAAATTATTTTGTCTTAAAGGAAAGGAGGGTTCATCTTATATCTGATGTCATTGTAAAGTTGGGTAAATACAGTAAACATGCAAAATGTGGTTTTCAGTAATATACATACACTTGACTAGCATTTTGTTTGGTCTGTGTTTTTATTTATTGATGGACAGATTTGTGTTGCAGTAATACTCTAATACTCATATTCAGGAGGTACCTAGTTTAGCTCTTGACTTTGTTATCATTTTTCCTGACTGAAGGAATTTTTTGTGGCTTGTTAATTTCTGTCCAGGCATATGCCAGGATAGTACATTGCAGTAGGCTGTGACTGCCTTCTTTGAAATCCTTTCTAACTTATCATTCATGAATATCTTGGTATCTTATTTAATACTGTAACATTTGCATTTGAAACATTGTCATTAAATACTTTAAGAATCAGCAGTCTTTGCTACTAATTGATGAACAGTTGTGCTATAACTGTGCATAATTATATTTTGAAAGGAGTTTATTACCTGTATTTCCTAACAGTTATCCGATTGGATGGGTCAGTTCCTGTGAAGTATGGCCTGAGGCTGAATATGGATGAGAAGTACAGCAGTGTGAAAAGTGCATTGTCTGGCCTCTGTGGGATTCCAGCTCATCTCCTCAGGCTAGCTGAGGTCACAGCAGCCCAGATCAGGGTGTGTATCTCTCTTGAAGTTTCAGATAATTACATATCAGATGAGCATGCTGCCATGGTTATTTACAAGTACCAATTGTTTGCATGCAAGTGAACAGGAAGAGAAAGAACTTACTCTAGTACAAATATTTCATAGTTGTATGTAAATAGTTCAGCTTTTATTGCATAAAGGGGCAATTTATTTTTCCTCAGAAATTTGTCATGCATTAATGGTATAGGAGTAGAGTTCAGCTCTGCCAAAGTTATCTATTGTAGGGTCTCATATCCATCATCATTTTTCCACTTGCCTCACATCATATATTTCACTTCCTGTCACTCAGCAGTTGGTAATCTGTGCTCGATAGTGTCAATTTAACAGGAGCATTCCTAATAAGAGGTTTTCAAACCATTTCTAGACAATTTTTTGTGAGGGAGATAATGTGAATTCCACTTTGATAAAGCACAAGGCAAAGAGGATTTTTCACGATGTTGAGGCTAGTCTTTATTGGTGTTTATTTCCACAAAAAATTAGTTTGATGCTCAAGTTTATGACTTCTCTGGAACAAACTGTCATCGTAACACAGAAGTATATTTCTGTGTATCCATCAGTTCGTTGTCTGTTGCACTTTTGAGGAACCAGTTAATGATGGATGTCAAAGGCCCATTGTATCTGAGAAAAGTCTTGGTTTGCTGTTACAGAATGTTCCTCCAGATGACCAGAAGATAAAAACATTGGCTAGCAGTTCATTGTATGCATATGAACTGCCTGAGAATATGAGTTCAGGCTCCTTGTCAGGTGGGGAGGAGGAGCGACTGTCATTGTGTTCACTCAAATCACAGAGAGAAGCACAGACTTTCACAGCAATTCAACGTTCCATCCAGCCCAAACAACAGTCAGCAGGTAAAATAAGTGGAAAGCAGGGGTCAGAAATATATTTTGTATGATTGAGCTGAAAGGAAAATAAAATATGAAAATGGGACTTAGAGCAAGCAACATTGTTTTGTTTAATGAATACAGTTATGATACTGGTGTGTGGACTGGATAAAAATTGGGAATGATGTGACAGAGATAGAAGATGGAAGTTGCTTTAATACAAACTGTGATTAATGTTCCCATTATCTAGAGAAAGATAAGTACTGAATATTTTAGAATAAATGATATTAGAACCAGAGTATTTTTGATTGTACAGTAAAACTTGCTGTAATGAAACTGTGCCTTGCTTTGAATGTGATTTTGGCAGGAATGACGAAGATTGGCAACAGTATTGGAGGAGACATTAGTTGTTTAAAACAGCAACCCATTAACAGTAAAACTGTAATAGATGAGTCCTCTGAAGCATCATCAAGTCCTTCTCAACCTCCTCCAGTGCCAGCTGCCACCACTGTGGAGGTAAGGTGGCACCACAGTTTCTGCATGCCTGCTGCATTCTTATGCTTCAAGGTATGGTGTTCCTTACTCTACTGTTTGGTTTCAAGCCAGTAAACAGGACTGTTTTTCCTGTCCCAGTATCTTACCTGTCATGCTAGTTACTGCATTTGCTTTTGCCATTTTTCATCCCTTCTTTCCATAATCTTACATCTGTGACTTTATTGTGAAAATAAATGGTTAAATAATTAGAGATGATTGACAGAAATGCCTGTTTTAAGGCAGCATAATACCATAATTTATCTTGACTGAGGTGAAGCAAAAAGCCATATACAGTGAAACCTCTATCCATCGTTCCCGGAACTATCGTTTTCCCGGATGCATCGTCCGTTTTGTTCGGTCCCGAATACATCCCATATAAAATAATGTTACATTTTCCCGCTTCTATCGTTCCTCGAACTATCGTTTTATCGCATCGATCCTTAAAAAATCTTAGTCCCAGCACACAATTTTCCCGCAATGATCGTTTCTGAGAAATTGTAACGAAATTTACGTGATATTTTTAGAATTTAATTCCGAAAGACGCACAATGTTTTTGGAATAAACAGTAGCGGTAACCTGTTATGTCGCCCAACCAGCACAGATTCTTTTGGAATGAGGGGTCAGCGGTGCAGGGGTGATAGTTGGAGTGAATGGCGGTGCCCATTGTCAGGAATTTTACGATTTTAATTTGGGTGCACTCATATTTCGTTCCAGCGATGCCAGATGGCATGTGCAGTGTGAATTTCTTCACAAATGCTTTTATTATAAGTACAAAGGAAAGGCGAGCGAAACTTTTTCATTCTTCTGGTTCATATCGTGTCTTCTACAGCTACGTTTCGTTGAGTTCGGCAGTAATAGTACTTCCATTTTTCCTGTTATAGTCCGCGAAGGTTGAGGGAGCGTTGAAGAAGAGCGAGAAACGACGAATGCGAGCCCGAACTTTGCCGAGTTTTGCCGAAGCACACGCTGCATTGGCAAAAGTGAAGTCGTTCGTTTATGCGCATAATATTAGTGAACGTGACGAAGAAAGCATTTTGAACGTGGAAAGGGCTCTGTTTGGCCTAAAACGTAAAGTTTCGACAAACCAGTTGTCCATTAAAGACTTTTTTGGTAAAAAGAAGTAACTTTGAAAGAGAAACATTGTTTGTTTTTTTAAAATTTTAATGCTTTCCCGCATCTATCGTTTTCCCGCATTCATCGTTTTTATTTCCCACCCCCGCCGAAAACGATGCATCGAGGTTTCACTGTATTAAGAGTACTCACAACTTGTGTCATGAATTAACTTGCATTTTTTTGTGTTCCAAAGGGTTAGGCAAATTCTAATAGACATATTTATAATACATTACCATTACTAGATTATTTTCCATTTCCGTAAGCAAGTAGCATAATAATAATTACATTTTGAGTGATGCTAATTTTATTACAACTATTTTATAGTTTTTGATAATTGTTAATGTAATGTAGACATTATACATTGGCAGAGACATTTGAATTTCATAGCATTTCAGGATTTGGCTCTACTCGTGTCTTCATCATTTTACCAACAATTTTTTTTATTCTATTAGTAGCAGTGGTTGGAATCAAGCCTGAGACTTTCTGAACACTATGCTAGTTTACAAGCAATTAATTTAATTTCTACCACACAAGTTTGCATGGATGCAATGTTGGTGATTTTGATTATAGAGAGTTTGAAAAGTACAAGGTTGTGCTGGCCTCAAATTCATATATAGACCACTTACAAGAAAGTCAGTCAATTGGATCCTATAATATTGATATCTATTTGAAGTGAGGGATGGATGGACAGATAAATACATCTTGATCATTGAGTTGGAATAAAATTCTGTTTCTTTTCATTAAATGTGCAAGTTATATCTGTACTGTGGTTATAAATCTAAATTCTATTACGAACAAAACATGCTGTCCAGTATTGTAAAATACAGTATATGAGCCTATAATTTGTACAACCTCTTATTGTGTGGAAATGGACAATATATTATTTTTATTGTTAAAAGTAGATCATCATAATTGTGATAGCTCAATCAATGAAGTGATGGGAACATACAGAACAACTAGGGTTTTATTGTCACTACCATGTCTGTAATGGCTCTGAGACCCACCTTAAGTCCTGTCTGGTGGGAACCAGGAGTGCTCTCTCTCTCTCCTTTTTTTTCCCTTTCCATTCTTCTTCTGTGGATAAAGGCACCCACAGGATGAAGCTGTCTGTTCACTTTCAACTTGTGCCAAGTTTTGATGCATATAGAACTTCATGATCACCTCTCCTTAGGCTTCTGTAATATGGTGTTTAGACATGGACATGTTTAGCTATGTAACATATAGGGTTATCATGACAATGAGACTATTGTTCTTGTGGGTGTTTGCACCGTGTAGACTCATCACTGTTTCAGGGCTGACTTCAGCACTGAAGATGGAGATGGTATGTTTCTCTGAAATGTTGGAATTTGACAAGTCTACACAGTACCAAAACCCAGAAGAACATTATAATCTTTATCTTTGCCTAATTTCATTTAATGGAGTAGGAGAAAATATAGAAAGTGGATAAGTTATTTTCAGATTGCCCCTTTGATATCTAATGTAACATAAAGGATGATTAGGACTTACTGAACACCATGTTACTCATATTTAATTATATCTGTTCCTTGCACCATCAGTATTATATAACTGGATTGTTTATTTTCCACTCTCTACTGAGGATACTCAGTTTGCTTGATATGCAGTTTCTGATTTTTGTACTTGGACATATTGAAGAATAATAATGTTGAAAACCTCATTGGCAAGAATTGCTGCAAACCGACTACCTTGGTATAAGTAGTGGTTAAGCTCTTTCATAGCAATTAATACACAGGTTTCAGAAGCCAGGTTTGTGAGATTTCTTTTACTAAGTACACTTTCTTCTTATACACACTTTTTTTTTGTAATTTTAATGTATGTTACAGCATCATTTAGTTGGTCTTTGCCTGTATTATGTCTAACTTTGTTTTAATTAACCTGTTGACAACCAGCTATTGAGGCACCTGAGATTACTTTTCTGTTATAATTTAATTTTATTGAACTTGGGAGGTTCAAAGTATCTAATACATCAAAAACAGATGAGTTAGTTGTGGAAGCCAATATCATGTTTCTATATTTATTCAGTTCACCCACACTTGCAGATTTGTGTGTATGTATAGTGATACGGGAAGTTCTTTCTAAAATGCAACCCCAAAGTCTAAATGTAAATTAACTGGTGATTATTTCTTCTGCTTTTATGTATTTGTCAGGACTCCATATTTTTGGAGGTACTAATAACCCAAAATTAATTACTTAGCTTTCACAGAATGCCAACTTTCAAGATCTCTACCACAAAGCACAAGTCAGGAGCATTTAGTGTACTGGGAATTGCCAATAGAAAGTTTAATAGTGTTAAATATAAGACCCATCAATTAAAAACAACATATTTGAAAAGCAGTGTTGATTTCTCAAGGACTCTGCTCCTTGGAGTTAGTTAGTAGTTGGTTAGATTTTATGTGCCATTTCTCAGATTTGAAGATGGGAGGATAATATTAAAATAAATATAGGGAAAACAGGTTGGGATGGTGTGGATTGGATTTGGTTGGCTTAGGATAGAGTTTGGTGGTGGGATCTTGTGAACAAAATAAGTTACATTCAGATTCCATAAAATGCATGGAATCTTTTGACTAGCTGAGTGATTATAGGCTTCTCAAATTCATATTTAGTGTTTTGCTCGGTTAATGAAATATGTACTGTGTATATAATTTAGTTGTTATGTAAAAGTTGAAGTTTATTTTTAAATGTTTGTTGCACAGGCTTTTATTTGCATGTTTTATCATTATGTTAACAATTACTGCAGAGGAAATGTTTTGTTAGTGCTATTAATTTTAGTGTTATTCTTAATTGTCTTATTTTTCTGAAATATCTTTCCTGAAGTAAGGTATTTAGTTATTTATTTGTTTATTGCAGTAGTGCTATATGCTGCATGGGTTGTGGTGTTACGTTTTGTATATATAATTGCTAAAATATTTTTCCAGGCTTCTCATGTGTATGTTTCATGCATAGTTTACAGGTGTTTGCTGTCAATAAATTTTCAGTCTGTTGTGAGCAAAAAGTGTATGTTTAGATATCTTGAACTTCAAGCAAGCTATACATGTCTTGATTGTAGACTTTCATTGCATTCCTTATTTATGACAAACAAGAAGCTTTTGAAATGTTGTGCAGCCTTTTCTAATATTCAGTATTTAAACATTCAAGATACAGATGTCTGGAAATTTTTTAACGAGTCAAATATTTGATTCCGATATTTTGAACTCATTGTGTGGGGTTGCTCATGTTGTAGTCATCTTCCGCCACTCCTTCATCTGCACCACCGGCATCAAATTCCAGCATCGGAATGGTGGATGAGCTGTCACCAGTATCACAGCTGCATCAGTCAAGTGGGAACAGCTCAGCTAGCTCAGGAAGCTTAGCAGGGCTAAGTGACACAGATACTGTGACCACGCTGCCTGGCCCAATTCATGGCTTCATTATTGCTTTGCATCGAAAGATGGTGAGTAGGTTTTGTATCATTTGTGTTATATAGTGTAGTGTGTTAAGTTTGCAGATAAATGGCTGCCTTTCAGTTATCACTAGTTGACTGCCTATATTTCTGATGCTAGAACCAGTAAAGAGAAGTGAATGGTTGGCAGTTATTTCTTGTAGGATTTTTTATATCTCTCATTCTGGAAATAGTATATGTATTCCTTCTTTTAATTTCTCTTTATATTTTTGCAAACTTGAATTTTCTCCTGCAAACAAAACAGGTTATCGCAACCATACTGTGTCTGACTGTTACAGGGGATGTACCTGGTTAAAATCATGACCAGGTCACCAATTATATGAATAAGGCTTTTGTGGTTTTCCCGAGTTCCTGCAGCCAAATATCAGAATGTCTTGAACTAGGCCATGGACATTTCCTTTTGAAGTTACTGGACATTCATAATCTGATGCCATTTGATGCTAAATAAGTCTTCAGTTGATACAAGTTTGCAAAAAACTGGTTTATCAAATTTTGAATTTTATGTGAAAATGGTATAATACCCATTGGAAACTAAATTGGAATTGCCTTAATTTTTTATATAAACTGTATTGTTATTGTTTACCAATTCAGTGAATTTAATTGTAATATCAAGCTTTAAATGTGAACACAAAGGTGAGACCACAATAATACATGCTATAAGATGGCTTTTAGCCTTATGGACAGACATTGGCTGTGACGTTTATAGGGCCTACACAAGTGTAGCCTTTTAGGATGACATACATATGTTGGATTTTATATGTGTAGATTGAATTTAAGCCCATGCAGTTTGTTTTGTAGTAAAGTTCAGTGGATAATTGAAAAATATTTAATGGATATGTATATTTCCATTTAAATTTTGGTGAGTATACCTTAGTACAGTGGTATTCAACCTTTTTTGTTCGCGTACACCCAGATATAATTTCCCTTTAACTTTGTACCCTGAAAGTTGTTGGTGTATAATTCAAGTTAAACATAGTATATAATCTACATCTAAAATAAATTAAATAAATTACATTCCTGATTATTCAGTGTTTATCATAAAATAATATATATATATTCTTAAATTTCACATACCCCCTAAGATGTCTTCGTGTACCCCAGGTTGAATACCACTGCACTAGTAGATACACAGACACTTTATTTTATTGAAGCAGAACTAACTGGAGAAAATACATAACATGTTAAAATAAATGTGTTTCATATCTTACAGCATGTATACAAACAAAACTGTTTACACTTTGAAGGACACTAATGCCAAATGCATTTCGACCTCAAGAGGTCATCATCAATGGCAAAAAACAATTTAATTCATGTAATACAAATCAAAAAGTTTATGGTTTTTAACAGGGCATAAAAGGTATGTATTTTACAAAAACCATATTTATGTAACACCTCACTGGACGTTGATTGTACAGGAGTCAGTGTATTGTATTGGGCACTTAGCTTTTATGTCCACTGGTCTGATTGCCGTTGTTGGTCTACAGTGAGCCATGGTTGCATTGTCTGTGCCTGTGAACTTCAATGATGCGTGGCCGTTACTGTCAGTTTTAAAAATGTGTAGGGTATATAAACTCTGCTTTATATTTCAATACACTACACAGTATGCAAGGTTTTAAGTTTAATATCTTACAGCTATTGTCAAAGGCTTCTCGAAAGCATACATTGCTCTATACTTTATATTTTTGCAATTGATTTCAGATCCGACAGGATGTTTACTTCATGTCATCACAAAAGACCAAGCCAAGCTTATTTGGACTGCCTCTCATTGTTCCTTGTTGTGAGTCAACCACTCATCAGGATTTGTACCAAGCTGTGTGGGTCCAGGTGGCTCGCCTTGTATCTCCTTTGCCTCCATCAGAGACTGCAGCCCCTAATCATGCTCAGGACTGGTACATAAATTAAACTCTGTTTTCATTTTAGGATGCATACTGTTGCAGATTCATATAAGAATTACTGTTGGTTACAACATAAACTGAAGGTACATTAATTAAAAAATAACGTTTTAAAACATCATCCTCAGGGTTATTAACCAATTTACTTTTATAGTATAAGCAACTTCTTTTACAATATTGTTCTGACAGAAAAGTATCTAATTTGCTTATGCTATAACAAGTAAATTGGTTGATACACCTGAGAATAACCTTTTAAAGACACATTCAGTTCGTAATAAATTAACTTCAGTTTGCATTTGATGCCAATTTTTTTATAAACTTGTTTCTTTTTATCATTAGTTGTTCAGTGAGCTGTGCTTTTTTAAGGAGGAATGTAGGGGCCATGGAGTTCAACCCCCTTTATACTTAAGCAGTTGCTGGAGGCCATTCCTGGTCACGGTAGTAAAATTCCTTATTGCATTCTGAATCTTGGCCATGCAGCCTGTAAGAAGTAGTCACTGATAAAGCTCATACTCTTATAAATTGCCACTTGAATACTGCAATAGCAACAAGTTCATTGAAGAGGATTGAAATGAAGACTCTATATCCTGGTTTTAGTGGGAGAACTTTTGAGTGTGAGGAAATGACCATTAGAAAACTTAAAATTATTTGGTATATTACCTTTATACAGGGACATGTCTGATATATTTACAAATTCCAGATGTTTTGAAGGGATAGAAATATTTATTGAGTCATCTTTTAAATGAATGTGGAATTGATGAATTTAGGCAGACTGAAATGCATACAACTGAGCCAAAAGCACCTGAACCTTTTGTGTTGAGGTTGGAAATACTATTGAAACATTTAAATAGTACAAATCTCCAGGTGTTGATAAACTTCTGGCAGAATTCATCGAAGCCGGAAATAAAACATGTTCTGAGATCCACAGACATTTGGGATTTTTGATATGCATGTAAAAATTGAGATGCAAAACCTGAAAGGAAGAGACTGCTTGGAAGATCTATGTAAATGGGATGATATCATATAAATAGTAAAGAAATATTTGAGGGAGGGGGGTGGACTGTATTTGACTGACTCAGGATAGGGTTCATTTGTAGGCTGCTCTAAACACAATGAACATTTTACATTCCATGAAAGGTAGGGAATTTATTGACCAACTGAGTGACTATTTGTTTTCAAGAAGGGCTCTGCTTCATGGATTTAGTTCATTACTGAGCATCATCTCCTCTGACTGCATTAAATGTTGAAGTTGAATGTTTAATATGCTTGCTCCCTGTCTGGAAAGTCCCAGGTTTGGTTCTGAGTCCGAAGGGTAACTACAGTTTGTAATTTCTTTCTTAACAGTGATGACAGTCTAGGCTATGAGTTCCCATTTGTCCTGAAGGCAGTACAGAAAGACGGTTCACAGTGTGCATGGTGCCCCTGGTACAGGTTCTGTCGTGGCTGTCGGATCCAATGCTGTGATGCTGAATTCAATTTTGGTAGCAGCCATCTTGCCATTGATTGGGATCCCACAGCATTACATCTCCGTTATCAGACATCACAAGAAAGGGTGAGAACAGAATCAAGTCAGAATAAAAGCAGATTTAATGTAGACATGGATCCATAGGAAACTGTTATGCTACATTTTGTCCTTTTATGCCTTAAATTTGTTTTGATGTTTTGATCACATAATGGACAGAAGGTGCTTTAAAAATTCCAAATCCATATAGAAAATGTAATAAGGTTAAAAATTTGTAAATATGTTGCAGGGAAAGGAAGGAGCACTTACAAGTTTTGTGATCCAGACACATTGCATGAAAGAAGGCAGCACAGTAAAATATGCATATTTTACAAGGACAGAATTAAATGAATACATAATGGGGATATAGTTTGTAATTCTGTATGCTTCATCTCTAAATTACTGAATGAATTTTGACATAAATAAATATTCAAACAATTGGTGCTAAAACTTGTAGAGGAAAATTTAATTTTGTTTATATCAGTCTATTATAACCTTACTTTACATGAAGTTTAAATTAAACTTTATTGGTTTTCTCGAAAATTGTTCATTGTGCAAACAAGATTGGTATATGAAATAAAATATAGAGCTCATTGAAGTCTGCAGCTTTTCTTTGAACCGTTTTTTGCTGTGGTCAATATTTGTGGTGCAAGAAAAATTAATTTCTGATTCTCTCTGAGTTTGATCACTGTAGTAATTGAAATTGGAACAGTAGATTTTTATCTGATGTTCATTACGCGTACCCCCGGGGGTACGCGTAATGAACATCAGGACCAATGAAGTATACAGAATTGCAGACAATGAATGCGGAAGATATGTGTACTCTGGTGGAGCACATGTTTCCACTTATTTAATACATGACGTGATCTTCCTCTATCCAAAATTGAAGTCTTCTCAGAATATGGTAAAGTTTGCAGCATGGATGAAGCAATAGGCACTGTCTCTTATCATTATTTTTGGCCCCTTCCTTTTCCTACTATTCATCTTGCATATGCATACATAATTTTCTTGCAGATTACCTTATATTTTCTGGAATATCAGTTCTAGATGTTTAAGTGGCAGGAACTGATGTGTTGCAGGTTTATGTTGAGCATGAGAGTGTAGCTCTCACAAAACAGCAGCAATCTGAGCCCATCAATCTGGACTATTGCCTTGAAGCATTCACCAAAGAGGAGCACCTAGGCGAGGATGAAAAGTATTATTGCTCCAAGTGTCGAGAGCACCAACTCGCCAGCAAAAAGCTGCAAATTTGGAGGTTGCCTCCAATTCTTGTAAGTATTAGATATCTGAAGTGCCTTTCTAAGGTTAAGAATGAATAAAACAAAATGAAGAATACATGCTGATGGATAAGTCCATAAACACATTATCTGGATTTGCTGGCCATACAGTTATTCACATATATAGATTTAAAGACTTAAGGGGTTAAGAATATTAGGTCCTCATCTTGGTCTGGAGCTCACATTAGGCTGTGCTGACCATTATTTTTGCCTTCATCATGTGGTTAGGAGTGACAGAAATTCCCTTAGAAATACTTTTCTTTACCTCAGTGTTTGGGCAGAGGCCAGGACCTTTAATACCAGAGGACTGAAAACTGAAGTAAGTGAAAGGAACATTTTTATGTAGAAAAGAAAGAAATTACAAAATGGAAACAGAAGTGTGATCAAAACTTAAATCTGCTTGATTTTTTTTTGTATATTTATGGAAATAGTTTGTGGCCACACTTGATTATTGAGTATCATTGACTAAATTTTTTGTGGGTTTATTTGCAGATTGTTCACTTAAAAAGGTTCCAGTTTGTCAATGGAAAATGGGTGAAGTCTCAGAAGGTGGTGAATTTCCCTTTCAAAGACTTCGATCCAACAGCTTACTTGGCATCTGTACCTAAACATACAGTAGTGAGGCACAGGGAGCTGGAAAGGCTGAGGTTCGAAGAAGTGGGTGGAGTCTTCATCTACTCACCACTTGCCCTCAATGGGGGACAGGAAGTAATATCATCAGAAGACAGGAATTTAGAAGCATTCAAAGTTGAGGATGGACTATTAGAGGCAGATCTTTGCAGTCAAAGTAAGCATTTAAGTTTATAATGTGGCACTCACACATGTTATTCAGAAAAATCTTGTTTGTAGCTTAGAAAGGACTGAAGGAAAACATAGACATTAATGACGGAATGATAAGAGCTTTCAGTTGCAGTTGTGGTTAATATGCAGAATAATTAACTATTTATAGAATGAAACCAGTCTTTTAGTGATTCTCTGTGTTGTCTTCAAAGAAATTTGTTATTATTTAATTTTTATATTAAAAACTGGCTTATTTTTAAAGTGCTTCTGTAGTGCCAAATGCTAAACTCCTTTATCTGAAAACAATTATTTCACTTCAGAATCATAGTAACACAGTCATATCTCAATTTTATGCAGAGAGAAACTTGGCAAATGGTGATGTCCCAAATCTTCGCCTTTCTGTTTTGGCAAGAGAACGGTTAGAATCCACATCCTTGGTTCGTACCCCAGTCACTGACAGTGCTCTTCAGGACTTCCATCAGCACAGGTTGAACTTGGGCACTGATCCATTTGATCTCAAGTATCATCTCTATGCCATTGTTGTGAGTATAATTCACATACTATCTCTTATGGTGCCCTTCTTCATATGTTGCTTAACAAAGCTTGTTCAACTGCCACAGCTATATAGGGACAAATGAATTATTATTATTATTATTATGTATAGTGAGCTGAAAATAGTTGGGGAGGTTGTAGTTGTTGCCTATTTGGATTCTAGCATAGGTTCAAACCAGGTACCCTTGGAATGCAAGTCAAATTATTGTAACTGGGATTTAGTTGTATTAGGTGGTACCCTATGAAAATTAAGTTATTAACAACATTCTTTGATTTTGGCCAGGTTATAGAAGTGAAAACCACCCTATAGGCAGTGCCTGCCACCTGCCATTCGTCATACTTGCTTTTTAACTGAGTATGTTACCCTTCTTATTAATAATCTTGCAGTAATAAAAACTGTTGGTGAGTTGTTGTTCTGGGTTGTGATGTCATACAGGTAGATATCAGGATTTTAGAGAAATACAGTGAAACCTCAATGCATCGTTTTCGGCGGGGGTGGGAAATAAAAACGATGAATGCGGGAAAACGATAGATACGGGAAAGCATTAAAAATTTTAAAAAAAAACAATGTTTCTCTTTCAAAGTTACTTCTTTTTACCAAAAAAGTCTTTAATGGACAACTGGTTTGTCGAAACTTTACGTTTTAGACCAAACAGAGCACTTTCCACGTTCAAAATGTTTTCCTCGTCACGTTCACTAATACTATGCGCATAAAAGAACGACTTCACTTTCGCCAATGCAGCGTGCGCTTCGGCAAAACTCGGCAAAGCTTCGGGCTCGCATTCGTCGTCTTCTTCTTCCTCACCACTCCAACCCCCTTTGCGGACAATAACAGGAAGAATGGAAATACTATTACTGCCGAACTCAACGAAACGTAGCTGTAGAAGACCCTGAACCGCGGGAAACGAGATGAACCAGAAGAATGAAAAGTG
>NW_019061051.1:413514-424582 GCF_000696155.1 Zootermopsis nevadensis
GTGGTTAAAATAAAGCATAATATCCATGCAATGTTTATAGTTATTGCAGGCAGTGTGTATTATATGTACAGGCATCTTTAGTTCCATTCAGTAGTTGGTAAATCAGTTATTTGAATTATCTTCAAATGTTGTATGTAAAATGTATTGGTTAGCTTATAGTTTCATTGAACTGATGTAATTTGTATATATTGTATTATTTTCATATGATATATATAACTATATATAATATATTGGCTAATGATAGTTTGTAATTGCAAAATTTTGTTATATCATATTTTTCCTAGTACTTATGCTGTCCTGTCATATCCTAAGCCAAGACTTCCCATGGCAGTTCCATTAGACAAGGAAAGGGTGAGTGAAGTACATGATGGCACACAGTATTTACCACCTGTCTACCTGGCAGCATGATAAACTCAGATATAGCAGTGGTCTGCATTCACAACTTTATTATGGCATTCAAAGGTGAGCTCTCACTGTTCTTCCACTTTAAGTAGGATGTCTTGACAGCCAAGTCTCTCCATGTCTCTTATCTTCATGTGTGACAGCTTTCCTAAACTGGCATTCCCATCTCAGTTTCAGTATCCCTCGTAAGGGTTTTCCTTTCACTTCCATGTTTGAAACTCTCCGTTCATTCTCAAAACATGTCCATACCATCTATTCTGCTATTTGTTAATTTGCCTTTGAAGGTGTTCTGCTTTGAAGCTCACTGTTCATTCATGTCAAATTAAGTAAAAGTACTGTACAGCATTACATAAAGGAAACGTTGCCCTGTTCATAATCACTGTAACATGGAAGCATATTTACGGTGTTGAGTTAAATAAAGTTTCAGGCTTTACAGATGAGTGGTCAGCTTCATCTCAAAGTACACTGGATAGGGGACTGGGAGGAGCCCAGAATTGGTCTGGATGTGGTAATGCAGAGGAAGATCCCGGAGAGAATTTAGTCTTGGTTGTCCAGCTTGTACCCAGTCACTTTATTGATTATCCCAGCTCATTTGCTTTTGAATCCAAGATTAAAATGAACACAGTACAAAAACATTGGTGATAATGAGGTACAGGTAGCCCTCCATTTGCGCCGATTTTGAAACCAGAAAGCCAAAGAGTGAAAAGAAATATATTTTACTATTATTTATAACGTTTTACAATGTTTCTCGTACTGCTTCTTATACTAACTCGTACATCGCTGATTTTGAATAAAAATTATAAATACAATCATCTCTGCAATTACGTATGTTTCGTTAACGAGAATTTGCTCCAATGAGATCGATGAATCGATAAAAGCAGTTTGTGAAATGCAAAGTTTTGCGTATGCGAGTTTGCTCTTATACAATTTCATTTCTGGCGCTTTAAACTTTTGAAAGAAAGAAAGAAGAAATCACGACAGTCCACACTACGTGCCTTCTTTAAGAAAACATGACGATATTCAACCAGGGTTTTCGACAGAGTACTAACGCCGCTTCATCACGCCATCGCTGATTGTAAGTGTTTAAGATCTATTTTTTAAATTCCCTTTATTTTATTTACGTTATTTCAGAGCTTTAAATGTAATGCCATTATATTACTCGTCAATATTTAGGTGCTGGGAACGCGTCATTGACTTCCCATCGATTTACATTATAAAATCGTTCCAATTTACGGCGGTTCGTCCAGGAACACATCCCAGCGTAAATCGAGGGCTATCTGTAGTGAGAAGATTGCTACTTTTGGTTTAACGATTATCCACTCTAGTTACAATTGTATATATTGCTCACCATTCCCCATTAGGAACAGTGTGTCCTTTCTGAGGGTTATTAACCCTTAAGGACCAATGGTAACTATATGCACTGCTTGCTGTGACGGTCAGTAATTCTGCATTTTGCCCACAAAGTGTATTCATTGGTGTCATGAGTCTCGAGAGTAAATAGCTGTAACCAGTTGAGACCTTGTAATGGACATCGATTATGTTTTCTTTGAGGTAGGAACTGAATATATAAATATTGAGGCAAGTTTCAGCTTCATAGGGTTAAGGAATGAATAGGACCATGTACAAGTGCAGTTTTCCACTAAAGCAACCAATCACACCATCTTTACAAGCAACAGCACCCTTCTTACTAAATTGTTCTCACAAGGACAAGACAAATAAAGATGGAAGAACAGAATTTTTTAGGAGCAAGGGCAGGGTTCAGCATGTAACAGACTTGAGTTCATCTTGGCACCTAAATATTTTCTGGAGTACCATTCTAAACTTGTTTTTGCGTTGATGAGAGGGGGGGGGGGGGGGGGAGAGGAATGATTGGCTAGTACATACTACTTCTGTCATACAGATCAGAGCTTCAGTATATGGTACAACTGGAAGCCATTCTGTATAACCAGTCATCACTTACGAAAAAAGTATGAAATGTTATGATTGGTTTTTCAGAAATTATATTAATTGTGCATTATTGAAAGAACCTTGCTCCATATTTTAAATGATGATGCTTGAGTCTTTTTATTATGTAATCAGAGCCTTTTAAATTTTATCATTTTTTATTCTGAGAATCAGTAACAGACTTGTATAAATGTTTTAAAAGATCTATTTTATTGTAGTGAAGTTTCTGCAAAAAAAGTACATAACTACTGGCCAGCACTTTCATTTTGTAATATTTATTTACACCCAAGATTTTTGGAGATCTAAAGACAATTTGTGGCCTGACATAAGTAATAAGTAGTAAATTTTAGGAGAATCATTTATTTGCACTGATGAACTTGTTCCTCATGAAGTATATGGTATTCTAACCATCATAACATTGGAAAGTGGTGTTATGATCTGAATGAAAGATATGAAAATCCAAGTCAGGACAGTGAGTTCCTGTATCTTTTGAATAAAACACAGGAAAGAGATGAGATTGCAATGGAAAAAGTACAGCCTTTAATAGAGTAACATCATGTTTACAATATATTTTCTTAGAGTTGGTCATATACTGTTGCAAATTTCATAACTTAAATTCAATAAAATGCTGTGCCTCCAGTGAAAATTTGATTGTAACAATAAGGAAAATAAGTTTTATGCCTCATGGGAGCATTTAAGACCCCTTTCTGGAGGAATAAACTGTACACCACTAACAATGTAGCTATCACAATAAAATATTAGTGTATGCACATAAAGAAACTCAAGATCTAATATAAGCTGTCATCTTTTGTTTGCAAAATATTGGTGAAGTTCCTTTTCTGTTTGATAACAGTCTGTCGTTTCACATTAAATACAATGACTGACTGACTGATCATGTTAAGGCACAAGTTCAGATTCTATTTTTTCCCTCCCCACACAATGTGAAAAGTGTCCCTCTTCAACACGTAAATGTAATGTGTGCACAAATATATCAAGAGGGGCAGAGAAAGAAGCTCGTGACAGCACGAGTTTCACTGTGTTTACGAAGTGTGTATACAGACTTAATGATGCACTGAACCGTGGTTTGCACCAATGCCATGCTAATGTTGGAATATTTTCTATTGGTGCCAAAACATTATCATTAGTGTTAAAAAAAATAATTTCTTTGAAATGTGATATTATTTAAGTGATACGTAATTTTCTTCTATTTTCAAACAACAGAAATCAATAAGAGCCACAATCAGCTCTCAGTATCTAGTTTGTTTAGCTAACACAGATATTGAGTGGTCTAGTCTACTGAACATGGTTTCCAAAAAGCAAAGACAAATGTTCTAATTACAGTTGAAAGTATCCACTTCCAGTTGTGGAATGCACTAAGGAAGAGTAAAGTTTCTGCATTAAGTTCATAGAAGGGAAACAAAAATACTGAAACCTATGGTCAAACAACACTGGTTGAAATGCTTTAAGAGTCTAGGAATGATGTTTCTACCAGTCTAGTAAGTAAATAGCATCTACAGTGCTGGTTAGATGGAAAATGAGGGTGTCACATCATGAGGAAAACAAATTGCAATAATACAGAACAAGAACATTTTCTAATTTTGCCCAGACATTGTGGAGTTTGGAAATTTAATGTGCAATCTAAATGTTCACTCATAACTATTCAGAAATAATTTTCTGTCACATCCTAGATTTCAAACAATTTGAACAGTTATATATGAAAAGACTTCTGTTAATTCATCTATAACATGTTTCATAGGCCCCTTCTAAATTAACCATTTTCCCAAAACAAGATCTGTAAAGTGCCTGCATTTATGAGAGAGTCATATGGCAAAATAAAATTGTTCATCATGTAAAAAAATATTAACATTATCTTAATTATATGTTTTGGGAACTAATGAGTACCTTTAATGCTAGGAGTGTAAGACCTGTATCACATTACCATTTACAACTTTGTTTGGCTTACATTTTACAAGATAACATACAAATTAAGAAGTGTAAAGTCTAATTTGATTTGAGTAGCCTGAACTCATAAAATGAGGGCTGTCTGTACAGGTGAGGGAGTTACAAGTTCTCTCCCCCAGAAATTCTAGGATGATGAGAAAAGCACAATAAAATTGATAGTCCAAATTTCAAATTACAGTGGCTTCTACTTGCTCTTACATCATGTGCATGGGTCTTCACATTGTTTAATCGAGACAGTTAGGATCTAGTGTAAACCATGTTACAAAGGATGCCAACGCTGGTGTTCTAGGCTGTAATGCTGTGTGGACATGTAGGTAGATACCAACATTCCAGAAGAATGTACTGCCTCCACCTTAAGCCATATTACAACCCAGAAGACCAACACTGACATCTTCAATGCTGTGAGAACCTCAGATCTCATGTTATGAACTATGGCTCCACACATACCTCAATAAAACTTGCAGTGTACAAAGGAAGTGTCTTATCCTCATTGTGACATCCTCACGGTTGGCCATCATATACCTTACCTCAATGGGATTCATATAACTTCACACGCATAAAGCTAACACTAAACCCATTTTGCTTTGATCTTGATGCTTTTACTGATCATACATATAAGGAACATGTCAACTTGTGAATATTTATAGGAAGCTACTGCCCCATCATAGTCACAGAAGTGAATACAATTTAATGGAACTGATTTAGTTTTGTTATGTTGATATCATCTTACATACAGGATTTAAATGTGACAAACAGAAAGCTCAGTCATTTATCTGCTTTGATAGTAAACACACTGGAAATTTCTACATTTCATTTACCGAACTGTTGATGGAGTACAAGAAGGGACAACTGAGGAAGTGCAGGGGACACTTCTTGAAAACAAAATAATTCGATACCATTTTATATTTTTGTCATCCCCAAAGAGTCCTTTTCAAAATACATGAGAAACATTCCTTTATACTAGGGTTTATACAAAAACCGACTTTTGAAAAAACCGGTTTTCGAATTTTTACAAAAAAACGAAATATAATTAAAACAGTAAAAAAATATTTGCTTATTTTAAAATTATTCAGTTATTTAATATTTAGGGAACTACAAAAATATAACAAAGTAAAATATACTCCATACAAAACCAAATAAAAGAAAACTAAAATAACTAAAATCCGTACAAAATATAAATTATAAATTTTTATTTCATTTAGTATTTTTCTTCAGGAAATATGATTTCAAAAAACATAAAATGTCCACTGAACGATTACTTAATCTTGTTCTTATTCTAGATACAAAATTGCCTGAAATAGAAAATACTCTCTCACTGCTACTGAACTTAGTTTTATCATTTTCAGGGCATCAAATAATAAATCTAAATTCTTTGTTCTTTTATTGGTTTCCTCAAATACTGAAAATTCGGCCTTCAGTGTCTTCGGATTTGATATTATTTCTTCAGGTTCCTCAAGAAACCTATGAATTGATTTTTCCACGTCTTCTTTTAGAGCATTGCCCTGATTAATGGTTTCTCCGTCTCTGATATATTCTTCATCAGAATCCGTTTCCATACAAGAATTTGGATATATTCTAGACAATATTTTTCCAAATAACTTAATAATATCAAGTTTTGAAGCTAGTGGAAATACACTAGATTTCTTTGTTGAAATGTTTTGTGGATTTTGTAAATATAGCAAAAGGGTTACCAATCCAACTTGTCTTCTTTCTTGGATTCATACTTCTAAACCATTTAATAATTTGGAACTAATTTCAGCCTGACTCATGAAGATTAGTTTTACTACAATATGCTTGTGCCCGAGGCAATTTCAGGTCAAAATGTTAACGTTTTTAATTAATTAATTTTTACATATTAATTCTAGTACCTAAAACCGGTTTTCGAATTTTACAAATGTATCCAAAAAAACTGGTTTTTAAAAACTGACAAACCCTACTTTATACCACAGACTTCATTAACTGTGCACAATCACCTGTCATATCTTTAAGAATGAATGTAATAATTACAGCAAGTTACTAGCATATACAGATCAACTGAGAAAGGAAGAGACCCTTCATAGAGGAACAATGATCTGCAAAATCACAGACTGAGGGAATAACTTCAATTTTTTGTTCACAAACAGAAAGTGTTGTGCAGAAACAACAATCAACTGGAGGAAGATGGGTCTTATTTCTTTATTCCTGTATATGTTTCAGGTCATATTACACATATTTCTGTAACCAATGAAGGGATGGGCACAGCTGTTCAGTCTTACCTTCAAATCCCAATCAAGACATGAAAATATGTATTATCACCACCATTATAATACTGATTTCCCCACTGTCTCAGAGTTTTTGCCCCAAGCCCTGTACCTTTGTTAAGGTTTATTTTGGTGTTTGTGTGAAGGGATGAAGGACATTTACGGGGATATAATGAAATATAAAATGCTTAATGGCAGAGACCTGAGAATACCTCTTGTACCAGTGGTCTAATGTTAGATCAAGTCTCTTTGGTACATTTGATGGAAAAATCAGAAATCCTGTCCTCCCAAATGCATCTCTCCAATGGTTTTTCCCTCTTATGTAAAACAAGACATTCTCTATGAGGCCACTGAATGACCCTTGTATGGAACATGCTATACTGACTTACAGGATGCAGAAAATACAAAACAATCACAGGTCTACTGGAGGTGAATATATAGCATTAGATTCATATTTAATTAGATGCCATTCAACCAGTATAGGGCTAACACACTAAAAATATCCATAGGTATGTCTGCAAGAAGTTAGAGTACATAATACTTTACATAATATTCAGAGACTTTGGGACCTATGTACTTTCACACTGCTAAATCATAATACAATAACAATGTTAAATGAGATCATCAACATACCCCTGTTTTAACCAGGCCCACTCCTTGTATTCCATGTAACTTTGTCTTAATAAATGTCTCTTCCTTACAACTACAGGAGAAGTATACCAGCTGAATTAATTCTGAAACATTATTCAAGCAAATGCTGAACAAAGACCCTGCAAGATTTCTGCCTCTCTCTGAGCATACATAATCTGGGAAAGATGTCAGCAGAATTTTCATGCTGCCAGTTACACAACTTGACATGACACTTCTGTTCATATATAAAGATGACACCTGAACAAAAATGTAAAAACTGAATAACAATGGTACTTATATGAATGAAATAATAAATAATGTGGAATGTGACTTAAATACCATATGGTCCAAATGAGCAATGGAGGGAGTAAACAATGTTGTCTGTATGATAAATTACTGCTGAAGTCCACCATCATATGCATAGTCTGCCTTATTGTGCATGATGAGACGATCATCTACAAAATAGAAGCTGTCTGAACGTGTCTCAAAGGGGTGAGATATCATCTCCTTGACTGTAAATAAACACACATTAATTCAACACATGGGAGAATGCCAAAGAAAGTGCAGTCCACAACAAACAATACCTATATTCAACTCTGCATCCCAACAGGAGATGGCCATTTCTTGCAGATACAAATATATTGTTTGCAGTTCTAGTCGACAGTGGAACCACAGACTGCTCTTGTTTATGTAAAATAAAGAAAACTTCTGCTTCAGCAACATTTTATGACTTACCGGAATCTGAGTTTTATGTCATATCATTTTCTAAAAGAGTACTTTTTGATAAATTTGTTTAACAGCATTAAGCACAGACCCCTAATGTCAAGTGTCATGGAAATTACTGTTACCATTTATTTATTTGATGGAGTTTCAATGAAATAGAAAAGTTCTTGATATCCCTGCCTATTATTATCTTTGAAGACTGCCAAGGAGTAGAGCAAATGGTCTAAAATTACAATTTTCAGGATCCTTAACTGCACAAGGATGGGTCACTCACCTAGATCAGGTGCAAGAGTGGGGAACTCATAGATGTGCTCACAAGTGTTCTTGCTGTTTGGAATGCAGAATCCAAATTCAAAGTCAAAACTCTTGAGCAACTTGTCCCTGAAGAAATGACGTTCAATCATTCGAAACTTGCTCACTGCTTTATTGCCCACTGTGAACTCCACACTGCAACAAAACTCCTTTATATGAAATGCGAGACTTTCTAAATATTTAATAATAATTCCACACAGCAGAGTCCTTCTTGAGAAACTAACAGTCAAGGAGTTGCCTTTTATTAAACCCAAAGGTTCATTACCATGTTCACAAGAGCATGTTAAGATCCCATCCAACCCCAAAGCTGGATGACCACCACTTGTTACTTGTCCATGACTGCTTTTTCAGTAGATCTGCAGCTACTCTGTTTATCAGTCATGATCGCCAGCCTCAGGGCCAAAAACTGGACACAGTATCTTCAGAGTAAGTGCTAATCTCTCAACTGGATTTTGGATAAAGTTTTAATATAAAGGTGCATAAAATAACACATTCAGTAACAGTATAAATAAAATCACTTTTCATTAAAATTAATACATAATCACTATATGGTATCAGAATAGTGATGAATATAATGAGAAATTGTGGGTTAATGATGCTAGAAAAATTTCTATAAAGATTAATTTTTATATTCTTGTTCATATAATACTTACGTAGCTCCCACAGTCTTCAATTTAAGAAACTGTGGTGTAAACTGATATCTGACAAAGCGACCAGCATTGGGATCCAACTCCTCTTGTTCTGGTTCTGGATCAGCCTCTTCTGAATCTTCATGTGAATGAAAACAGAAACACCAACACTGACAAGTTCTACTAAATACAATCATAATGCAACATACACTATATGCAACTGTTATAAGTTATACGATACCTGTAGGAGGTGGCTTTGCAATTTCAAACAACACTGTACCACTCTCCAAATCACGAATTTTGAAATGTGTGAAGTCAATATCATATACATTGGCTTCAGGTGAGCACAAATAATCTGAAATGTTTTAAAAAAAAATCACATTATCAAGCAGAAGAAACTCTCACTACAATGTGATATTCAAGGACAATCATAATACTAACTATCTGTTATTCTTGGAAGCCGCAGCACATCCTCAGGTGAGACGAATCCCTTCTTCACCACTGACTCTTCTGTAACAAGATCTGTAAACGAAACAAGTTTTTATGGTTGTTGGTGCCATTTATGAGGGACTACAGAAAAGAGTTGTCACATCACTATTCAAGAAAGGAAGAAACAACTTTTGAATTCTATGGAGTTTCGGTATTTCACTGTCATTTTTGTAATAATAAAAGTTTAATTAGCAATTATTATTTTGAATTTACTTAACCATCTTTTCCGATCACAGATTTCACCACTGATATGTGTACTTCGGCTGGTTGGAAAATGTCAGACCAAAAAGTGCATGCAATACATCATAAGGTATCGCATTAATATGATATAAACAATTACCTCCATCTAATATTACGGTGTCTTTACGCGCTTTGGCTTGTCTTACACCGACATTTGTAACCACACTCTTTTTATGTGCAGCGTTGCTCATAATACTCATTTCTACGTACGTTTAGTTCAAACACCTGATTATTCTCTTGACCACACACACTGCATACACTTTCCAACATAGACATACACATAAATTAACAAAAATATGAACAATGTAAACCTCTTGTTAACGAATCAATCACAATTTTCTTTTAGATTTGCTAAACTATAATTCGAATACATATCAAAAGATGTCGCGTTAAAGTAACGGCTTTGTTTTTTTTCCCAGTTGGCTGCAGGTTGCTGGGTCGTGGGTGATTACGATTGTGGGAAAGAAATAATGTCTGGTGAAGAGAGATGCCAGTTGTACAAGATGCTAACATATTATGACAAAGAAACAAGCAGAAATTTAATTTATATAAAAATTAATCATAAAATAAAGGTAAGTTGAGATTTGAGGTCCTCACGGCGACGAGTGTGAAGATGGCTGCTTTGTGGAGTGTTGATCCGTATAATATTGTAGATAAATTCTAAATCCTACAAACATAAAGTTTGCTGACATTTCAGAGATGTTTGCTGCCCCCATCATCAGGACGGTCAGCTACAAATTTCACATCTTGTCAGAAACTAGACAAATGAGTGTGAAAGCGTAAACATAGATTTATGTCTATCAAAATTACATATCTTTGTTTGCTTACACTGTTCTTGTAAATGTTCCAGGTCTGTGATGCTGACACATGACAAGGACTTGGTTTCATCACCATCTGCTGTAACAGCGAGCGACTACTGACACACAGCTGTATGAAGCAGGTAATTTAACAGTTTGAGGTTTCCATGATAGTGAAAATGTGGATTGTAGTCTAATGGGTTGTGATGCTTCATAACCTTGTAGGTGGTTGCCAATGTCATAACTACCATCAAAACCTCAGACTTCATATAGTTAAATAAAACATTGTAATCTGAGACTTTTGAGCTACGTGGGCAGTAAAACATTGTAATTGAGACTTTTGAGGTACATGGGTAATGGACAATAGTACACAAAGATAAACATTGTGGTCTATACTCCTATCCTATCTTTGTTGCTTTATTGTATGAGAGATATTTGTGGTTTTCTCATGTAGCACACAAGATATAAGAAGCAAAGTCATATGAAAATTGGAAGATTAAGCCTAAAATGAAATAATAGTACTCAGATGCTAATGTAATTGGCTAAGGAGAGTTGGCCAGTCCTGTACATTGCAGCTTGAATATAAATTTTAGAATCTGTTAGAAAATGTTTACAATTTTAAATAGGAGTGTGATACAAAGGCCAGTTAATGAAGGTGCCTTCATCATTGGATCATAATGAGATAAACAAGTAATACTTT
>NW_019061051.1:428128-443468 GCF_000696155.1 Zootermopsis nevadensis
TCTGTCTGACGACAGGTCCATATGAACAGGATCCTTCCATCCTTTTCTCGGACTGGGACCTGTTCATATACGTTCTTGGCAGATGATCCAGAAGTGATTTGCCATTACCTTCTTCTGTGTGTGAATGGAGTAATTCTTGGGATGCCACGGAGAAACCGGGGAAGAAGCCCCCGGGGGAAAACTCCGTGTTGCCTAGACCACGGCCTTGCCCAACACAAGTTATAAATTCTATTTAGAATAAAGTGTTGTGAGCATTTAATTTTTAAATTTCACTCTTTATTTTCCAAATGCATTCTTTGCAATTATTTATACTTAACTGGCTTTTGTCTTTATTTGTAACACATACAGATATGTTGTTGCAAAGCTGTTTTCAGCTAACAATCTCACAAACCTTTATCAGAAGCTGATAGTCTGTTGTCTAGTGAAATAATCAGCTCAAAGGTACACAGGCAGATTCAGGAAAACCTGCAAGGCATCCTACTGCAGTCAGAAAATACAGTATCTGGGTACATATTCATCATAATGCAAAATGTTAAAAATAAAAGTTATGCCATCTCAAATCTTTATGTTCATAATAGTACTTTTGTAGATTTTTCAAAATAGCACTAAATATAAATTTAAGGGAAAAAGACAGAAAATGGCACAAATACTTCGGTAAGAGTTATTACTTAACCTAAATTTATGGCTTTCCACAATGTGAATACGTTACGTCATGTTGCTACCCCTGGAGGGGGCTGCTGCGCCATCTGGTGGCGAAGGCTATAACTGATGGGCCCGCGAAACATTTTCTGGCCCGTATACCTCCTCGCATATCCTATCTCCCGGATACAAGCCTGGAAATTGAAAGTTGCACACATTAAGCTGCAGCGCCATCTGGTGGCAAACGTTTGAACTAATGGGCCCGCGAAAATTTTCTGTCCCGTATACCTCCTCGCATATCCTATTCCCCGGATACAATCCTGGTAACTTAAAGTTGCACACATTAAGTTGCAGCGCCCTCTGGTGGCAAAAATTTCAACTAATCTACCGAGCCAAAGGAAATTTAAAGCGCAGCGCCCTCTGGTGGCAAAAATGTGAACTAATCTACCGGGTCGGAAAAATTTTATGGTCATTAGTTGCCATTTTTCCCGCTAGGTGGCGGTGCAATGCACTTGGCCAGAAAATTTTCGCGGGCCCATTAGTTCAAATGTTTGACGCCAGAGGGCGCTGCATCTTAATGTGTGCAACTTTCGGTTTCCAGGATTGTATCCGGGGAATAGGATATGCGAGGAGGTATACGGGACAGAAAATTTTTCGCGGGCCCATTAGTTCAAACCTTTGCCACCAGATGGCGCTGCAAGTAAAATGTGTGTAACTTTCAGTTGCCAGGCTTGTATCCGGGGAATAGGATATGCGAGGAGGTATATGGGACAGAAAATGTTTCGCGGGCCCATTAGTTATAGCCTTCGCCGCCAGATGGCGCAGCAGCCCCCTTCAGGGGCAGCAACTTGACGTAACGCATTCGAATTGT
This sequence comes from Zootermopsis nevadensis, assembly GCF_000696155.1. Next base: position 429,639 of record NW_019061051.1, read on the forward strand.
CGAAAGGCATAAATTTAGGTTAAGTAATAACTCTTACTGAAGTATTTGTGCCATTTTCAGTATTTTTCACTTAAATTGACTTTGAATTTGTGGGAATTTTTTTGGGGCAGTTCTCTCACAAGGAATAGAACAAAGGAGCTGTGTACTTGTGGCCAAAGTATGTAGAGTAGAGTTTATTTACATTTCATTGATCCTTCCTAGGATTAAACCAAAGGATACAATATACATAAAAGTTCCGAACTTTCGATGCAAGTACAAGAACGTATTTCACATATCAATGTACATAAACTTCAGATTCTGCAATACAAGTATGAAAAATAACTTTACAAATTAGTATACAAAAACCTCAGAACTTTAAAAAGAAATACAAAACTTACTTTACATATAGATTAGAGATGTACATAAAGCTTAAAAATTTTCAGCAGAGTTGAAATCATTACAGAATAGGAGTGAATGAAGAGGTAATCTTTCAATGCAGGCTTGAATACTTTTATACCATAATTTAGACTTAATTGTTGGTGGAAGATTATTAAATAACTTGATAACTGTATAGTACGCTCTTTTTTGATATATAGTAAGGTTAGCATTTGGGACATAAGAGATCATGTTTTCATCTTGTATTTAAATTATGTACATCTATATTTCTTTTAAATTTATCCAAGTTTTCCACCACAAATGATAGCAAGCAGAGTATAAATTCACTTGGAAGCGGAAGTATATTAAATTTACGAAATAATTTTCTACAAGAACCCCTACTTTTGACACTTGCCATTATTCTAATTACTTTATTTTGCATGTAAAAACAATATCAGTCTGCTGAATTTCCCAGAAAGATTAATCCATATGACACTACAGAGTGGAGGCAAGTAAAGTAAAGTAAACTAGCTAATTTAGATGAAATTCCATCATAACCACATGAGTTTTTTGACTTGAGAGAAGCTATTATACTTTTAATTTCATTTGGTGTGGTAGGAATAAGATTGATATTCGGAAATGACTTAGGAACTGCCTTAGCCCAGAACTTCATTGCATCTTCGGTTTTTGGGGTTATGGTATCACTGCTGTTCATTCTTTCTACAATCGTTAAAAAGTGTGTATTAAAATAGTAAACTATAAGTTTAGGATCATTTACTCTATTATTATTTAACATTATTGGTGGGCTTTCAATGTCTCTAGATTGTTTGCCAGTTTCCTTTTTTACAATCTTCCAAACACTTTTTATTTTATTTTCAGACTATTATCAATTTATTGTAATGCATGCATTTAGCTTCTTTAATGACTTGAGTTAAAATTTTGCAATATTTTCTATAGTGTTGCTTCAGCAGTTGGTTATTACTGGTCCTGCTATTTAGGTAGAGAGCTCACTTATAATTGCATGATGTTTCGATGCCTTTAGTTATCCCTACATTGGTTTCAGACAATTTTTCTCTGTTTCAGTAAGGAAACTTTTTCAAATATTCTTACAAAGATCTTTAGAAAAGAATTGAACTTCAGAACTATAACAGCACCATTGGGTAATAATTCCCAATCTTCACTACTCAGATGTATAAATTCAATTAAAGGAACTTCATTTATCACTCTAGTTACCTTCTTATCATTGAGAAAGTTAGAAATACGGTTTATGTTTTTTATAACTAATAGCTGAGCATCATGATCAGATAGCCCATTAACAAATCCAACATTTGTATTTATGCTGTCGTTCGCAATGTAGCTCAAGTCCTTTCCAATTTGATAATTTCTGTCCAAATCAAGGCTATTTCCTGGTCCATCCACTATATTGTTACATGATCATCCTTAGTCATATCTTTACTGAGTGCTTTCAGGTCTTTGGCAACATTGTGAAGTTCAGCATTTGGTTTGAATATACTGGTGACAGCATACTCAGACCCCAGGACTGCGTGAAGCCAGTCACTCAACCCTCTACCATGGCTACTGCCTAGAAGCAGAACCTTATATTTTTTATTTTTAGGTTTAGGATTCTCATCTTTCTTCAACTGAGCAACAATTTTTGGCTCCATACTTAGAGGCTCAAACTTCTTTGTCAGTTTTACATTCACACATTTATGGAGGAAAGACTTTTGATTCTGCTTCGGTCTTTGGCTTTAACGTTGGTCCACAAAGAGGATGAACAGTTACTGCTACAACTACAACTGGTATTTTCTGCAGTTTTCAAAAAAGCAATCTCAATATGAGCCAAAGCCAGCTCCGTCTGCAGACTCAACAATCACAATCACCACACATTCTTTGACTTTCCTTCAGCAAGAAAAATATTTACCTGACAATTCAATACACACCTACTGCTACATACTACCTACGTTTCCGTATTTTTTAAACCTTCCAATTGAGAATGTATTTTTCAAGGCATTCTCCCTAAAAATATGGTGTTCACATATTTCTGAAGGCACTGTCACTAGGAATAGTCTATGCATTTCTCTAACATATTCCAGTTACCAACTATTCATAATTATACAGAAACCAGAAAGTTTCTTACTTGGTTATCATCTTCATCTCTGCCAACTGTACAACAACTTAACTTAACTTAACATGCTTCAAGTTGATAGTGTACCACAATGCTTCAAGTGCATGTAAATCTATCTTCGCATTAACCAAAAAAGCAAGAAAGAACACACAAGTTTCTCTTATTCCAGTCTCCATAAAAAATTCTCTTATCCTGTGACACAACTATTACCATGGTAATATTTTAATCAAAACTCTTAATATCCTCTCATCACACTATGCTGGCCGAATGAAACATCAAGTTCCAATGTACCACAAAATTAGTGAGATTTGAACAAAGTTCATTATCAGATACATTTATAGTGTAAATCAAAAAATTTCAGACAAAAATTAAAGTTCCTAATCAGACAACTTTCTTAATAAAATCCATGGCCTGCAACAAGAAATAGGCGATGATCAGAATTAATGGACTCTAGATTTCATACCAAAATTCTGCAGAAGGAACAAATTAACTATACATAAATGTCTGCTGTTGAGATAGCTTACTACAAGCATAATAAAGTTCTTCCTGCATAATGTTTTATTCCAAACACGCATCTCTCACACAAAGGCGCAACGTGCAGATGCTTCTATCTATAATCCAACATAATGTAGGACTAGCTGCTCAGCATCCTCTTGTGTCCTTAGGTCAGCTGTAATATGAGCAGTAGTCTCTTCTTGTTGCACAAGAGGCCATGCATGCATTTCTAGAAGTGAAAACAAAAGTTTTTGAAGATTTCCGTCTTCTGGGCTGTTGCGCTGTGTAGTTTGGTTGATGTTAACAAACGTTTCAGAGGTCATACTGCCTCCGTCATCAGGGCACCCTGATGACGGAGGCAGTATGACCTCTGAAACGTTGGTTAACATCGACCAGACTACACAGCGCAACAACCCAGAAGATGGAAATCTTCATACTCACCGCTGTGAAAACCTCAAACCCTACAAAAGTTTTTGACTTGTCAACAAAATCACAGGTAACAGAGAAAAGTGTGGGAAAGGCCAAATTTATTGCAAAATGCAGGTTACAGTCTCATGTAAGACTACTGTTCTATGTGGTAATGTTCTGCAAGAAACACTGAACAGCATGGAGCTGAACAAGTGACTTGTACTTCATATAAATTATTTACAAAGTATTACTTGTTCTATTACTTATGATCCAATGATGAAGGCACCTTCATTAACTGGCCTTTGTATCACACTCCTATTTAAAATTGTAATCATTTTCAAACAGATTCTAAAATTTATATTCAAGCTGCAATGTACAGGACTGGCCAACTCTCCTTAGCTAATTACATTAACATCTGAGTACTATTATTTAATTTTAGGCTTAATCTTCCAATTTTCATATGACTTTGCTTCTTATATCTTGTGTGCTACATGAGAGAACCACAGACATCTCTGATACAATAAAGCAACAAAGATAGGAAAGGAGTATAGACCACAATGTTTATCTTTGTGTAATATTGTCCATTACCCACGTAGCTCAAAAGTCTCAGATTACAATGTTTTATTTAACTATATGAAGTCTGAGGTTTTGATGGTAGTTATGACATTGGCAACCACCTACAAGGTTATGAAGCATCACAACCCATTAGACTACAATCCACATTTTCACTATCATGGAAACCTCAAACTGTTAAATTACCTGCTTCATACAGCTGTGTGTCAGTAGTCGCTCGCTGTTACAGCAGATGGTGATGAAACCAAGTCCTTGTCATGAGTCAGCATCACAGACCTGGAACATTTACAAAAACAGTGTAAGCAAACAAGGATATTTAATTTTGATAGACATAAATCTATGTTTACGCTTTCACACTCATTCGCCTACTTTCTGACAAGATGTGAAATTTGTAGCTGACCGTCCTGATGATGGGGGCAGCAAACATCTCTGAAATGTCAGCAAACTTTATGTTTGTAGGATTTAGAATTTATCTACAATATTATACGGATCAACACTCCACAAAGCAGCCATCTTCACACACGTCGCTGTGAGGACCTCATATCTCAACTTACCTTTATTTTATGAGCAACGCTGCACAAAAAAAAAAGTGTGGTTACAAATGTTAGTGTAGACAAGCCAAAGCACGTAAAGACACCGTAATATTTGACGGAGGTAATTGTTTATATCATATTAATGCGATACCTTATGATGTGTTGAATGCATGTTTTGGTCTGACATTTTCCAATCAGCCGAAGTACACATATCAGTGGTGACAATGACAATGTACAAGAAATTAAAATTAATTCTTCTGCAACTACAGTTAACAAAAGTAGAAATTACATAAACTATGCATATCCATGAATACTTCTCATTTATTCAAGTGCAACAGGGCAATGGAGGAAACTTTGAGGGGAAGACAATCCACAGCTTCCCTGTCATGTGGATGTTTCCACTTGTCAGGTCCTCATCAGTTTTCTCACAAAAGTAATTTTAGTACCAAAATCTTTTGCTTTATATTCAATGAGCATAGGAAACATGCTCCAATTACTGTATCCTTTCACATTTTCTATTTCAAATCAATTTTTATCACTGTTGCTGTTGTAATGCCACTTCACCTGGAACATGACTACTTCACTTGCATGGAAATCACAATGGTAATTGCACCAATATTCTTCATCAGTTAATTTAAAACCTGAAAGAGTTTTACATGATACATGTTTGACATTATTACGACCAGTCAAAGCCATGGCACCAATATTGCACATTCAAGGTTTTCTTAAAAGAAGCCCTTCTATTTGATTTCCCACACACGCAATAGAGTTTCAGCTCTGAGGATGGCCGTACCACTAGAATTATGCGTCCTTCCGCACTCCTTCCCCTCCTAATGTACCTCCATTTTCAACATTGTTGCATTTCCTGTAATGTAATTATAAGTAAGAATGCAATACAAGGTTTACTTCCAATAAAATTCCTACAACATAAAATCTTGCAATGCAAGGAAACTCATTCCTCCTTGCACTCTAGTCTTCTTGACATGGTCCTTAATAAAGCACATGGCCAAAAAAACAAATCCAGTGGGTCTAGAATCATCCATGAAATGATTCATTATGTGACAAAACAATTGCCTCGTGATGCCATCAACCTATTGACACGAAACAAAGAAAATATTCATACCCTCTCAACAATCAATAGGTAACAAAAAGGCCACTGGTCAAAACGTCATTCAGAACGGACTCCAAAACAGCAACAACTCTGTATTTTGTTTTGTGATTCGGACAATGCCCACGCACTTGCAGCTTCGAACTAATGGATGTGCAATTTGATACTTTGGTGTGTAACAAAATCCACTTGATCAACCCTGTGAAAACAGCAGAAGGCAGATAAAGTTCTAATGAAGCACATAAAAAACACAGATAATCACATCATTAGAAAGTTGGCAACTTCTTTTCAACAAACATGCGGCATTCATATACTTTTGTGAAAATTCAAATGTACTGATTAATTCTTCTCAGCCAAAACAGTCAAGTCATTACTTTGAAATCCGGAATACATGCATGACATAATATTGACAATGCATTGATTTTGTTATGAATTATTACTTTGGTTTATAGGTTACAATTTTCTAGTTTACGAGTTCGATTATACTAATAATACCGTAATGTGTGTGCAATATATTATTGTTGAATATGTAATGCTGCTTTCATGACATCATGATGATATATCTTTAGATACATCAGAAATATACTAATTCTTATGCCTTCAAAAGAAGCCTAGTACATTTGCAACACATTTGACACACTGATAACATCAAATCGTCCCTTACCTCTCGACTGATTGTGATTCTTACACTAACACACTGCAAACAGCCCATCAATCATCCCCCGCCTCTAACAGTGGTGTTCCTTCCCCTGCACACACAGGAAAGGAAACTTATTCGATGGAGGAAACTTTGAGGGGAAGACAATCCACAGCTTCCCTGTCATGTGGATGTTTCCACTTGTCAGGTCCTCATCAGTTTTCTCACAAAAGTAATTTTAGTACCAAAATCTTTTGCTTTATATTCAATGGGCATAGGAAACATGCTCCAATTACTGTATCCTTTCACATTTTCTATTTCAAATCAATTTTTATCACTGTTGCTGTTGTAATGCCACTTAACCTGGAACACTTCACTTGCATGGAAATCACAGTGGTAATTGTGCCAATATTCTTTATCAGTTAATTTAAAACCTGAAAGAGTCTTACATGATACATGTTTGACATTATTACTACAAACACAACAAGGATAATGAGAAAAACATCAAATAAACAATATGCACTATTTAGACACTATAAAATATGGAGAATTAACACATTTTAATGTAAGACTATAGTAAACAGCAATTTAACCATAAGTTTTAAAACAAATTATAATAAGATTTAAGAAGTACAATACAAACATTAATGTAACAAATGGGCCCATTTGCAATAATTAAAATAACACACACACACACACACACATACAATTAAATATAAATAAATCACATAGCAACATGAAGTGCAAAAGCGTAAAAAATACCTAAATGTAGCCATTTCACTCACTACAACCAATGTCAATATGCTTGTAAGTACAGAACAGCAGTGCACTTACCGAAGAAAGCAAACATTATGACCTGATGATGGCATGTGCTGAAATGCGTAAATGATAAAGACTGCATTTCACCATCCTTAATAACACACCTGCTTTCATGGATATAGTATATTCAATGAGAATATTACGTCTCCTCAAATTCAATCAGACGTCTTTGAAGTACATGAATAACTCGTGTAGTCATCTTTTCTCAAAGCCAAGGCTCTGTATAACATTCTGAAACAAAAATTAAACTCATCACAGAAACAAATCCAGTCTTCCAACCCTCGTGAGGCATATGGTCAATTCTTGTGTCTCTCCCCCTATTATGAAGTCCCTAAAAGTGCATTTCAAACGTATTTTTAACTTGCAGAATCCATTTTCGTCCCACAAGTAACAGAAATGAGAAACTAGCTACCCACACAGCACTACGCGAGTGAAGGTCATGAATGTGACAGGGCGCTGCCTGGTGCCCAAAACAAACTGTTAGCGACACTTGTCATCACCTCACTGCAGTGCAGCCAACAGCAGAATATTCGTTTCTTTGGTGGAGCAAAGCCCTGTTAGTTATCTCTAGGGATGTTTCCCCCCTCCCCCCGTGGTGTGGACATCAGGGTTGGGTTTGGGACGGGATGCTGATATATACATTACTTGAGTCAGAGAAAAATTTGGCAAGATAAAAAATATAAGAACCAATAAATCCAGCCCAACAATTACTCTTGAAATATATCACATCAGAATTTTTAAAATTGCTATATATATTCACTACACACGATATTTTCTTAAAATAGAATAGCTTTTTCTTGCTGGATCTCATACCTCTACAACAGAGCTCACTATTTGACCGATTTTTTATTGCAGCCAAATCACACTAGACCAAAAAGTAGGCCAAAATCACAACCAAGAAGAATGCCATCTTTATACTAACATCTTCCTCCCATCTATTTCCTCCAAGCAGTTTGTCCCTTTCTCATTTTCCAATAAAAATTTTGTAGGTACTTATCTCATACTTCCAGATTTAATTACTCCCAGATAATATATGGTAAACACCAGATGCAAGCTATCCATTATGCCATTTTTCTCCTGTTATTTCTTCCCTCCTAGATCCAGATATTACCCTCAGGACCCTTAATCTTTGTAGTGATAAAGCTGGTCCCTCATAGAATTAAGCACCACTCCATGGTCAAATACGACGTGATGGAGGTTTAATTCCACACGTTCTTGACCTAGGCACTACAAGAGGGGGGGGGGGGGGGAGAAGTTACCTTCAAGCCGGAAGGATAAATCCAAAAATATCCATTGAATAGGGGAGTTCGGAGAGCCCCATGCTATAGCGAATAGAAAAATAGCAGCACTGCAGAGAATCGAACCCTAGTCGTCCCATTCGTAACACAGTTACTAATTCAGCTATTCCATTATTTCTTTGCCATGAGAGACCATTTTTTTTACAGTCGTGCAGCATATCGAAAACCTTTACGTTTTTAGATAGCAGACAGGACGACAAAATATTTTGAACTGAACTGTAGCAAGAATATTATAATCTTCCGCCTGCTTTTCACGAATTCCATAAAACAAATGTAACCTGTTATTACGGCTCCAAAAGACGTGAAATTTGCAGCACCTTCAAAAGATTTATATCCTACCTTCATACTGTTATTCAGCCCTGCATTCAGGACCCGAAACGTCGCATTCACTCTGCTCTCCTATAGCAGCGTCTAATGGGGCTGTGTTTCTCTTTATGGTATTTATATTTCGAGCCAGTATTTTAACACCTTACACGATACGCTGACATATCCAATTCATACTTTACAGATGGTGATTTCTAAAGCAAAGTTAATAATTACCGTGGCAGAGACTATTCTTAACTGCAAATGCATATACAATATTTACACGGTCTGCACTGTGGGTTTTGATTAAACCGATGAAATCAATCTTCGCTTTACAAAATTTTGCTCATGTTAACTTTCATAACGAAGGACACACCCTTCATCCGAATGCGAACTCGCTCACCCAATACCTTTCGACGGTTTAAGAAACTAGGACCCTCATGTTGAAGCAGAGGATTCTGAGGCCTCCTCCACGCCCCAATCCCCACAAAATGTACTTTAATCTATCTGATGCCCTGGAATCACTTGTGACAAGGGAAAAAATTATAATTTAGGTACTATTGTGTTTTGGACAAAATTCTACAGGTTTTTTAAATAGCGTATGGAATCATTTGATTTATTTATGGTGCATATACATTTCGTTTGGGGCAATAAAATTGTTGATCTTTTCTTTATTTTTTGGTATTTCGTAAACGTAACCTCCGATTACAACACTGTCTGAATGGAGACACAGCGACTCGCTTTACGACCGTCTAAATGTTCCTAAGAGCGCGAACGCCTGTAGTTTAATCGATATTCTGAATCCAACGAGAATGTTGCATAATACACGTGTCATAACTGAATAATCGGCTTTATTGAAGTTTGTTTCTACGCTCCATTAAACCAAGTATCTGACGATTGCAATGCACCTGACAAGAAAATGATGTATTACGTCGAAAACCAGCTACGATGTCACTCAAACCTCTTCTGCGTAGGAAGTTGGCCTTGAGAGAAAGCTGTTGGTTAGAATTGTGTACGAAATTCACTTCATGATAATTTAAACGTTTTTTCGTCCTTTAATAATTCAGCACAGTAGTGAATTCTGGCACTACTGGGGAAATTCATCATTATGCACAACGAAATTGACAAATACGTGGGCTACAGAACGCAATGTTTTACCCCGTATCAATTGATTATGCAAGAATTTGACAAATACCCGACGATTTATAAAATTCTAACATTTTCAAATAGCAACTTCAAAAGAACAAGCTCGAAGTCCGTAGCTAGCTCGACATATTCTAACCTAACACGGTTAACCTCGTGTACAGCTAATGAATGAATCAATAAATGAAGGGTCGGCGAATTTCTTGACTGCTAAGCTACAATCAGCTTATGCAGAACGGCTCTGTACCATATATTTAGTTAATATTCGGAAATAATGAAACTATTAGTAAATCTACAAATATAAAATTCAATAAAAGCTCCGCATGGACTGGCCTTCCATTTTACTCTGAAAGGAAATTGTTCTGGATTTCTACGCATCAGCTTACCTCGTCACAGCAACGCCGGAAACAAGTGAAAGGGCGTTCTTTTTTTTTGAAGAACCACTGACGTAGTAATTAAAAGAATGTAGTGGGGGAGTGAGGGGTTAGGGGTGGAAGTAAAGAACAGGTTGTGGGCCAAGAAGAAGCAAACACAGGCAGAAGTATGAGGAAGTACAGGGTGTCTACAAGGTTTCGTTCCCAATTTTTACATTTGTGTCTCGTTCCGGTTATTTCTAGCTTGTGGATGAGCGTTCTGTTGTGGTTAAGACTAAGAAAAATATTTCGCTTTTCCCGTCAATACACCACAAAAGCCTAACTAAAACATTAAATGTAGATTTTAGAAAATTACTGCCAATGTACAAAGGTTGCGTGGTGACATGTTTCGGCCATTTATGTTCCAAAAAAGCAAAAACATTAAAGCTGCCCCACTATACGCCATATAGGCAGTTGGGGGAGGGAACTTCTCCAGGACATCCCCAAGGCAACCGAATGAACACGCTAGATATTCTTCAGGAGAATGTAAACCATCGCAGAACATAACATCCTTATATAACTTAACCTAAGCAACCTAAAATTACATTAGCTAACCTATCCCAACCTAACCCTACCTAAGCCAATACAACACAACCTAATCCAATGTAACTTATACCAATCAAACATAAGCGAATCCAAAATAACTGACCCGCATAGGATAAAACCCATCGCCACTTTATGACATCCACACATCCTTTCAGGACTTCTCCATGACCAATAAAATTACACAAACACTATCGAGGACTTGTCCTACACCACTCTAGGACCTATCCAGAACTTCTCCATATTTTGTAGTAATGACTGCTGTGAGCAACTGTGACGTTAATGAAGAACATCAAATCAAGAAATTAAACATATTCTTAAAACTTTGCATACCGTGTAGTGTATTAGAATATAAATAGGTACACAAACAACTATTAACACTATTAATAGTTGTTTGTGTGCTTATTTATATTCTAAACATATCCTACTAGCTGATGTATGAATTATAATAACATAAATGAATCAATATTGAAAAGCTGTATCAAATGTCTCACCAATCACTAATTTTATTAAAACAATAGTGACATGATCCTGTTTGCAATAGCAGGCCTAATCTAGTAGGATTTTTAATAAATTTTCATGGCATTTCAGTAAGCTAGAGTCATTCATAACCTTGTGGCTTTAAAAACAATAAGAAAAGTCAAATGTGGCCAAAGTCTGAAAATGAAGAACCACTTCTGTAGCCTGTTTCAAGTCAGAGCTACATAAGAAAGATTCCTTCTCAGACAGTGTCATTTTCATAGAACCTGTTAGCAGGATTTCCAAGATTGTACATAATTCTTCTGACCCCCTACCGTTTTCCTAAAGTTTGTTTCAAATCAGGAATACTCATGATCTGCATTTTATTCTATGCACTCACATTTCCCTTGAGACTGTACCAAGTCATGATTACCTATGGTCTGTATATTTTTTCACGTATTCCGCTATTTAATTATTACGGAGATTTTGTGTACATTATTATTTGTGTTAAAACAAGGATACTGATATTGGATACAGTACTACTACAAAGCATTCATGATAATTTCATTCAACACCACACAAATTCTGCTGTTGAAACATCGTTAAATAACTTGAAACTAACCAAATATCCATAAACCTGGATAATGTATTTTGGGACATTAAAGCAACAAACAATTATAAGAACAAAAATGTGGTTCTAAATTTTTCGTCGCATATGCCATCTTTACAGTAAGTCATATACACAAAGAATATGGTTACTAATATCTTATGTGCAGAGCCCGTTACACGAAGTTATGCAACACACATCAAAAAGTGGCCATACTTTTTCGTCACAGCGATGATAAGGCGTACCCTAAAACAAATATCTTATGATGTGCACAGCCCTGTGACAAGAAGTTATGTAACATTCAGGAAACCATTCATTCTTTTTCAGGGCGTGGGTGTTATTTCTGCCCTTGTTCCACAAGCAATCTACTGGTGATAATTATCACCATTAGATCGCTTGTATTATCAGTTACACTGGAAAGGTATAGCTAATCTGTCTTATATTCAGAAGTTAGTTGCTTTAAGTTTTACATTATTTAACAAGTTTTAAATGCAAATAGTATAATATTAAATGAAATTGGAAAATCATTAATGATGATACAATATGAAAACAAGTGACAGCAGCATATTTCAAATTACAATCCCATGTTTTATCTAGAGAGACTTATGAAAACTATGAAATTCATCAAAAATACAACTGATAACTTGATTCATACAAGGTACCTCCTTCATAAAGATACTTTCATTTACGGCATAATTATATGTGAATTGAGCAATTGTTTCATTAGATTTTTTTTTTTGAGTGTTACAAAACTTAACACATTTTTTCGAAATATGTGGTTGAGGAAACCCACTACATTTTTCACGAGCTCTGTCATTTATATACATGTTTGTGTGTATGTAATTATCAGCATATCTTACAAGCAAGGAAATTTTACACCTCTGGTTTTATTTGCACAGTATACTAAAAATTAAAATTTCACAGATACGAATAAGAGGGTAACACACAATACGCCATTTATGATAATCTCTCCTTGACACAACTATCATACCAAGAGTTATGTCATACTTTTCAGAATCAGAAATAAGCATACAAGATTGGAACAGTGTACTCGTTTAAATACTCTAACATTGAAAGGCGTTCTTTGTCATTGCAATACCGATGTGATCCGAGATAACTACCGCGTCTCTTGCACTGTCATATCATACACCCGGGTCATGTAGGTTAATTGCCCTGGAGGACCTCCCAAGCAAATATTATTTTTTTGTATCAGACGTCATCTTTCCTCGCATGTACGTGAGTATCAGCTTCGCGGTTCAGATCTTATCACATGCCACAAGAAGCTAGCAACATATGACCGGTGGCATGATAATGCTCTGCTCGCATACTTCTGAGGTGACGACGGGTGAGATGAAAGAAGGGCGGAATGGTGATTAATAGAGGTAAAGTGAATAACTCTAAGAGATACTCGCTCCAGTGCCACTGCAGTCAGCTGAGATAGAAACCCTGATCTCCGCAGTGAGAATCCAGCATCTAGCCACCTCAGCTATTATCATAAAATTTACCACTGACTTAGGTACTGAGGCCAAGAGGAAGATACTTCATTTACTCAGCGTTTTGCAGTAATGCACCTGCACCATAAGTGCTGAGAACCTGTATTTTTAAAAGTAATTTACAAATTTTATGAATAAGCTGCTAATGTTTAAATAAATTTATCACAATCAGCACCTGTATTATCACAGAGAAAGTCAAATGGCATTTCTGACCCGTTAAATAACAGTGTAACGAATATCAGTTGGAGTACACACAACAGGCATGTGTACTATCAGTCACCTGACGTTACGAAATTTTTATCGTGAATATTTCCTACGTATTTATAAACTCACACATCTGCAAAATGGATATGGTTACTGCTTGTCGCAGAACAATGTATTCTGTTCTGATGTTGGTAGTCTTTCTGTTCCACGAGCCTTCTCAGACATACGGTGAGTATATCATACCCCCTATCTGTTCCTAGTAATGTAAGTTTCCAGGAGATATCTTGAATTTGCATTATTAGCCTATAAATATTC
>NW_019061051.1:445496-465906 GCF_000696155.1 Zootermopsis nevadensis
TGCATAACTAGAAGTTATTACACTGAATGATGGGAACTTACTTCCAGATGTCTTATGTGGGTGAAATAAGAAATACGATATTGCAATCTCTTTCTCACAAAAACATTAATTTTTCACCTGGATTTTTCGGATAAAATTTTGTTATTCAAGTCGTCGCAAACATTTTAGTTTATAAGAATAACGGATTTCGAGCATCGTAAAATACTACATAGCGTGACAATTAAAACACATGACGTAATTCTAGCTATTTATCAGCGTTGCGTTCAACTAAATGTTACTTTCTTGCTTGCCATATATAAATGCTACATTACGTTTATGAATATTTAATTGTTATTACTGCGATCGGGCTCTGCGGAACTGGGTCTCTAACGGACCCTTTGTCCATCACCCAGATTATATATTAGTGAATATGAAGTAGCAGTGGAATTATGTTGACAGCAAAATACCTAAAATCTTGGAGGAAAACTTGTCCCAGTGCCACTTTCTCCGCCACAAATCTGGGCGCAAATTCGGGCCTGAATGGTGAGAATATGGCGACTACCCGCCTGAGCTATGCCACGGCTTTCTAAATGTTTTACAGATTGCTAACTTTTCAATACTATACAATAATAGTCTAATATTCTCCGGTGCCAATTTCTACGATGCTACAAGGTACACGATTCCAGAATGTTCATCTTCATACTTACATCAAACCCAGGTACAGCTAGTAACATGCCATTATAAAGAGATGCAATTTGCACTGCAGATCAAATCCAGGAATTCCGTTTAATACCTCAATGAAGAATATGTCGCTGGATGGATCTTACTACAGCGCAGGAAAAGCCACTGTAATTCTTTTAAGCGGTTGGCTTATGAGGATTGATGGGAAACCCTGGGCCTCTGTTGGACCAGCTATTTTATCAAATGTAAGTTCTGTAAAACGCATTCGAATGTTTCTCGCCTGAATATCTTAATACAGGCGTGCTTGAACTTAGATGCTGGACGCAAGAATTTTCTTGTGGGAATGTTTCACGGCTTCTGGCTTATTTATCTAGAAGGCCTATAAGAATACTAGAACTCTGAGGCTTTGGCTTGAGAACCTCCTTGTGAAAACGTTTTAGAATTATTTGGTTAATTTTTTAAGTTTAAGAGTGTGTGAAATTACAAGATTGAACCTTGTAATTATTTTTGCACATATGTATTTATTATATAATTATAAATGGACACTAATCCATTACTACTAGTATTGCCAAACGTAGCAGTAAATATAAAAATGCTATAAATTACACACATCGCATATAATCTTGTTTTGCCAGACACCAAATGAAATGTGATGATTTGTGTGTGAACATGCCAGAACATTCTATTCAGCCAGCAAGTTGCAATACACGCTTCACATAATTCTTTATTGTTTCCGTCCCACATGTAAAACGTCCAGATACCTGGATGTAGTAACGATTGACGACTGACTGAAGGGTTGATAGATTAATGCGTTCAAAATCAGCATAACTCCACTAGTTAGTGCTGTCAACACAATAATATGAGACTGATACTAACATGGTAGTGGTAATATTACTACAATAATTTTAAATATGCAGGTTTATGCAGAAGTATATAGATAAACATTTATGTATTATTAATTTCTCAGTTCTCCCTTTTTCAGGTCGATGCCAATGTTATATATGCTAATTACAGCTATGTCACAAGTAACATTAATTACCCACAAGTTGTGTCGGATATTAGAAGACTGGCCACACTGGTATGCAAGTAAGTACGTCAGATATAGTACATACTATTTTAGAGAAACACCACTAGACAGTTAGTTACGAAAATTAAGAGCATAAAAATTGATGAACTTTGTACTTTTCAACTCATTACCTCCTTTATCGCCTTCTTCACCATAATTACCTCCTTGTCACTTTTCCAAAACTAAAGATTAAAATAACTATATAAAATAATGTGAGATAAATCTGGTGCTCTGCGTTGAGCGAAGACGAAAGACTCGAGGTAACTAGGTAACTTAAACGGCAAAGTTCTGATAACATTTTTCGCCAAAGGGGAGCGAAATAAAGCGAAGAGAATGCCTTCACAATTAAGACATTTCTATATATAAGATCTAAGGTTCATACAGCGGTGATGATGCCTATCGTGGTCTTCTTCTGGGTTTCGATACCAAGTGGACTTGCAAGAGGGCACCAATGTTTCGGAGAAATATACTGCCTCGATCTCGACGGCTGAAGATGGGGACAGCACGTTTCATTGAAATGCTGATACCCACAAGTTCACACGGTGCCACAACCCAGAAGACCACGGTGGAAAAATATTTTCCTAGTTTGTTCGCTTCACTCAGTATTGTTACATTTATGAAGTGAAACAATTTGCGACCTGACACATAAGAACATTATTTCAAAACTTGTTACTCGAAACCCTCGTAATAAAAGAATATTTTGAAAACAAAGGCATAATTTGAATATAATATTAAAAGGAATCTTAATTGTTATCAAGAAAGTAGTCTAGACGTAAGTGCATTATTTAAACTGTAATTAAAATAAAACTTTTATTTATATAGTCCCTGCAAGGGACTTGTGTTTCAACTTTAACAGAAGCAAAGGAAGAACACTAACCAATTGTAGAATGTAGTCTTCTAGTTTGTAATCAACGTTTTGGAGAAACATACTGCCTCCATATTCATGGTAAAAGACCACAATCCACAGTTTCACAACCGTGTAAACCTCAAATCAAATATACTCTAAAATACTACTTGTTCCTATAGGCGTACATGCGCTACAAAATAAATTTTGTAACAATTTGTAAACTTTTTTTCATTCGAATTTTTATTTTTTAAGGTTTGTCTCCTACTTAATTGACGAGAAGGGTGTCTCTAAAAATAAAATCCATTTGGTGGGAATGAGTCTCGGGTCACATGTAGCGTCCTACGTAGGCAAGTGCATAAATGACCTCGGCAGAATAACAGGTAAGATAAAATTTTCAATCCTTATCGTCGTTTTCCTAAGTACCTTCTGGAAAATTCCGGTATAGCACCTGAAATTAGTCCACAACCATGATGGTCCAAGTAAATAAATAGTAGGATTTAACGAAAGTACAGATGCATGAACGGTGTCATTGTTAACAAACAAGCGGGTTTAAACATTTTGGGGCCCATTAGAATTACGAACCAAATTCCCTAGGACATACGTACTTATCACGAGGAATAATGAGTAATTATCTTTCAGTTTGCTGTCAAAAATTTAGCAATCTATATTCCTGATTCGTGTCTTCTTTAAGCCGAGTGTGCATACAATAATTATCCTACGGGATACCATATATATTCGATACTGGAACTGCTAAACGCTGGCCTTGTAATCCTGGGGTCTCGGGTTCGATTCCCGGCGGTGCCCGAATTTATAACTTGTGTTGGGCAAGGCCGTGGTCTAGGCAACACGGAGTTTTCCTACGGGGGCTTCCCCGGTTTCTCCGTGGCATCCCAACAATTACTCCATTCACACACACAGAAGAAGGCAATGGCAAACCACGTCTGGATCATCTGCCAAGAACGTACATGAACAGGTCCCAGTCCGAGAAAAAGATGGAAGGATCCTGTTCATATGGACCTATCGTCAGACAGAACACTAAAAATAAAAAAATAAAAACTGTATATGTTCTAATTTTGTAAACGGTTGTAGCTTTGTTGAAATATGTATCACGATAAAGAAGACAGCTTCTTTAGCTGGAGATTAAACCCGGGTCTCGTACACTCTGACATATGGAACTTCATGCTAATCGTAAGCATTATGTGATGTGTCTGCTAGTATATGAATAACGAGACAATGGTCCATTCGTAGGTCTAGATCCAGCTGGACCACTGTTTAATGGATTCAACTGCACCATACATTTATGCAAAGGAGACGCTCAGTTCGTGGACGCGATTCACACAAATGGGAACCCAGTCTGGGGATTTGGGACACACACAGAAAACAGTAAGTACTAACTACAGGTTCACTTAAGAATTAATTTTAAACGCTCCATTAATTTCATCATATCTATCCGTCCACATATAACGGCTCGAACAACCTGAACGAAAATAGCTTAATTTCGGTTTGGTAAACTATACTAAGTACTGCCCTGGCATTCTTATTTAATCGAATATATGTATATACTTGCATTCATATCAATGGAAACATACCGTCAGCTCGCCGTTGCTACTCACACTGCTATCAGCCACTTCAACAGTATACTTCAGTGCACTGTACATAAATACGACATGAATAAATACGCATTTAATGTTGCATTTAATTATTTCTAGCACGGTTTTTCCTGTTTTAAAACTATCATGACCTTTTAACCTTTACAAATTGGGCACGTGTTTAGAGGAATGTTTATTCGAAATTAAATGATAGTTGTACCAGCGAAGTTGGCTTTCTGGGTTCTAACACCGTTAAGACTTGTAGATAGATACTAACACTTCAGAGGAACATACTGCCTCCATCTTCACGTCAAAATTTCCTGAAGACAAATGCATTATGATCCTCCGAAGCCTTGGTATCGAAATATGCTTAAACTGCGCTGCAATCTAGAAGATCAACAACGACATCTTCACCGCCCTGACAACCTCAAATCCCATACTCTGTAATGAAGTATTATGCCACATTTAAATTGTGTTACATAATAAAATGTATTCACCTGTGAAGGAAGCTCGAGATAATACTAATTGTAGAGGCGACTTCTATCACAATTAGAGTTCAAGAAAGCATCTAATTTGAGGCCACAACAGCCAAGTCTTTCAAAACCCTTGGAAAGCAATTTACACGTTTTACCAAAGAAATTAAACGATACATACATATTCCGTGTAATTTAAATAGAAAATTTAGTACTGATTTTTAATTTCTTTCATCAGATGATGTTGACATCAATATGAACGGAGGATGGGACCAACCCCTGTGTGGTGTGCCAGACAAAAACACAATACCCAATATAACTGCGGGAAACTACACTTCAATGGGTAAGAATCTGTACGCATGTAGCGAATTTTCTGTATCCCTCTCATAGCACCGCCAGTAATTCTTTCTATCTTTCACACGAAAATGTTGTCCGTTACTTTTCAATCATTAAACATTATGGTATATAAAACAATCATGTTACTAATGGTGTTGCATGGGCGTAAAACATTGCCCTTTGCTTGTACGAAAAACATAAATTGCAAAATTCCTGCGCAGAACGTGCTTAGAATATCTGTTATTTACATCTAAAAGTGGTAAATGTAAGGGTTGAGATAAAGTCGTCCTTTGCACTGAACTGAGTACCACACCATGCACACATTGTGGCTAGAAGAATCCTGTCCTGCCAGCAGTCAACCTCCGTTCAAGCAACCCTTAGCCCATCACTATACTGACTGCGTTCTTACTACAAATTTTTGAAAAAATTTACAATGAATATCGTAAGGTATTATTATTATTTGGCCTTGTTTGGCCGTTGTCAGGCAACTACATAAATTAAATGAATTAGATTAGTAACATATTTTAGCCTTTGTGTAGTAATTGAGACCTTCCCATCCTTATGAAACCAGACTGCTGTATCTGTAGCAGGGCCATGGTTAGCAACTACAGACCTAATCTTTTCCTAACCATTTCTCCAAAAAGTTGTACTTTTTTATTTATGATCATTTCTGTTGCTTTTAAAGTACAGACTTTAACCTTCTCTGCATGGCTTCCGTAAAAATAATTCCACTTCGACCAACCTGGTTAATTATCTTGACAATGTTATGCACTCTGTGAGTACACAGGGAAAAAGTGATTTTATATGTTTTGATTTAAGTAATGTTTGGTGTATTTATCTCTTGATCTTTCATGTAATTTGTAGATTTTATTTTATTATTTTATGTTGTACATATTTCTTTGGTGTTTTCTTCTAATTGGCCTTGTGTGGCTGTTGTCAAGCACATCAATAAATTAATAACACTTTTTATTATTGATTTTCATAACAGATATACTGAAGACATTCATGTGCTCACACCTGCGTGCGATATATTATTACGTTGAAGCACTAAGGAACAGGAATTGTACATTTTGGGGACAGCCTGCAAATATGGTCAAAATGCATGTGAGGTATGTAAAGTTATAAAAAGCAGAAAAATTGTGGTCTCAAAGCAGACCTTTAAATTTATATTTCGAGAAAATATGGGTGCGGCTGATATTTGCACTACCTTGAGCTGCTCGAATACTGTAATCTCTAATTCATATATATCGCTCTGGACATCAGCGTATATCTGCATCATTTTATGTCGTAACATGCAAGAAGTATGAGGGGCATCCAAAATATTTTGTGAAAAATCTAGCACATTAAATGCACGCTTTACACGCTACGCATGAGATATATCGTCCAGGAACACCAGGTTCTAGTACTCTGAATTTCTTTATATCGTTTTACTCAAAATTATAATGGAAAATACTAGTTTTCACATTCTATGATCACAGAAATCGCATCATAAGTCTATGGAGAATTCTATCAGGGAACAGTCATATATAGTAACGAATTACAGTATTACCACCACTCAAAATACAATAAAAGCAACCTAGATGCAAATGATGGAATATCCTTCATTTGCATCTAGTTCTACAAGCTCGTATAGTTTCGGTGTAGCTGACACCGAAGTAAATGAAACTTGTTCTTAATTTCTTACTTCCCATCGTACTTCTGAAATGAAATGTTACTGTTAGCTAAGTAGAAACATTTTTTGATATTTTAACAATAGAAGTAACGTCTATGTTACCAACAAAAAGTGCAAATTTAAAAAAAAACACTCAGTATTGAATAGGATAGTTAAAACTATGAAAAGAGAAAATAAATCCAGAATGCTAAAAATATTTCTATCGGGCTAATCCGCTCTGATCTTGTGTGAAGTTACTAACATGAATATAATTATCCTCTCTACAGTCGGAACACTTTGGGGTACGGTACAAAATTGGTCGTAGATTCTGCGACGTGCACGAATGAAACCTGCGCTGCAATTAAGCTTGACATAGCGAGTACTGAACGAGGACAATTCATTGTTGCGACAAATTACCTAGAACCATACTGTGGTAAGTTAGCAGCTTAAAATCTTATCTGAATCACAGTGGAAAAATAGATATATACGGTGTTACCTAACGCCATGAAATGACAGTCACTCAGTAAGTTAAAAAAACCCGGATTTTATGTAATCAGAAGTTGCATAGTCGTACTCAAAAGAGCCCGCCGCCGAATCGATCCCTATCCCGAGCTATTTCAATACAGTCCAAACCAAAACACTCCATTTCCTTGGCCATCATCACCTATGGTGCCTCTGCCTGTTTTCGGGCCATGACCTCCCCACTTAAGAGGATTCTTGGTCTTTTGAAGCGTGCATTTGTGAGTAGTGAGTGACCAGCTCACTGACTCCGTATCCTTGATATCACTTCTAATAAACAACGTTTCGCAGAATCTATTAGCTGCTTTAACTCTGAAGAAGGAGGTAGTACGTCCTCCGAAAAGTTGGGTCGTTTTCATCTTTTCGACAAGGTATAACACTCGGAACAATGCAATAAACGTGGATGTTGTGAAACCCTGAAGCATTTACCAACATACCTACCTGACCACGTACCCATCTACGTACCGACCAACCGACTACCAGTCTGTCTGAACTACTTAAGTGACTGATATTTCAGGTTTTCACGGCAGTGAAGCTGTTCTTCTTGTTTGAGATGCCCTGTAATCTTATGTGTGGTTACTTTAAACCCAAAGATGTAGGCAATAAGTTTTTTTAAACGTCGGTGGCCATTTCAACCCTAAAAATGAAGGCGATACTTTCCTCCGAAGTGTTGGTAATCACTTAAAAGACTGCACAGCGTCACAATCCAGAAGACCACATTTCACATTTATGTCCAATTAACTAACGAAGAATATGACTAAGTACTTTCTAATGACAGAATCTTAAGGTTCAACTCCCACGCCAAAACCTGGCATTGACAAGACGCTGCCTCAGTTCCCGGTTAATATCGTAGAGTAAAGTAAAGTAAAGTTTGTCCCCACGCCAAAACCTGGCATTGACAAGACGCTGCCTCAGTTCCCGGTTAATATCGTAGAGTAAAGTAAAGTAAAGTTTGTCCCACTATACGCCATGTAGGCGCTTGGGGTGAGAGGAGGTATAGCTCCTCCCTTTCTTGACCTCGGCTCTAGATGGGGGTGAATGATCAGCCAACTTTACCCCCCGGGAAAGGACCCCCATACCCATTGCAGAGGAGGCTGGGTGGGCCCCAGAGCCGGTCTGGACGCAGAGGCTAGAGGAAAAATCCTCTGCCCCCGTCGGGGATCTAACCCCGGTCGTCCAGCCCGTAGCTAGTCACTATACTGACTGAGCTATCCCGGCTCATAATATCGTAGAGTGTGTTCATGCCTACGTAGGTCTCTATTTTTACTTTTTATGGAACTGAAATTTTTCACAGATGTCACGTGCTGTGTTCACAGTGTCGGCACCTGAACAGGAGGGAGGAATTTTCAACTCTCTGATGAGTATTCTCCCGTGAAGGAGAATGAATTTTCTTTCACAAGCAAAACTGAAGACTAAAGATCGAACAACATGAGAAGAAAACTGGAAGAAAACGCATCGAATATCTTAATTCAGAACAATACAGTCCCAAACAAGCACATTTACAGAGATTTGCGTTTTAAGTTCTTTTTGGTAGCATCATTTTGTGTACAGATGTCATATTTAAGAATCGGAAATATTTTAGCCTCTATCTTGATGACGAAATGACTGTGAAATAAACTTGCCCTCCTATCTGTAACATGTGTCACAGCATCAGAACTGTTGCCAGTTATTTAAGATGTGAGTTGCAATGTCTCTGAAATGTCGGCACACCGAACAACCACACTACAGCACCATCGCCCATGAAGAAAATAGTACCCCACTGTGAAAATCTTAAAGATTCTGAAGCACAATTTTTATGATACAGGTAGATGAAGGAAATAGGGCATAAAGCGTTTTACATTGTTTTTTGTTTTGTTACAATATTAAATTCTCTTTAATGCAATCTAATACTTTGCCTTTTATTTTTGATGTTATCCCTTTGATCAAAAAGAGTCCTTCTGCTAGATGCGCATCAGCTGCTAATGTCATCTGCAGGGATTTGGACATATTCGAGACGAAAATTGTCACACTTCTTCACATTTTATAATAGTATAATTTACTTAATTGATTCATGTTATTTTTACAAACATCCTAATGTAGTAATTTTTGTGTATTTATTTTTCCGTATCAATGTATTTTATATATTGCTTGTTTTACCTTTTATGTTTTATTGTGTTTGTGAGTTTATCTCTGTGCTGTATCTGTAATTGGCCATCAGGCTGTTGATACAGCACACAAATAATGAATTGAATTGAATTTACCTGTTGTTTTGTATGTATGCGAAAGTATGTTTCTCACCTTAACAAAGGATTTTTGAGCCGGTTGAGAATAGAATTATGAGAAGGATATTTTAAACTTAATAGAGAAAATAACAGGATGACAGATATTTTACGAAAAGACTAGGTTCATAATTCGTATTCTTCACAAAATGCTGTGACCAGCCAGTCCTTTCGATACAGCTTTAAATAATTTCCAAAGCTTTGACATCCTAACGTGAGCTAGCCAATTCGGCTCCAGTATAGGAAGTAAACGGGATGGTAAGCAATGCAGCAACGGCTTATTTAATGACGTCTGGTCTGGATGGACACACTAAATAACGTTTAGGTGCACAGTATAAAAATCATAATTTACGAAGACGAAATTTTTCAGGATTTGGTATTCAAGTCACACGTTAAAAGTGACGTCTGGACACCCAAGAGTAATTAATAAGGTAATCCAAATCGTAGAAGTCTAACGTACCAACGAACCGAGTCTGCTAATCGATCAATTAAGTAGGCATAATAGAAATTAGTTACCCAAAAAAACTTTTATATGGTTTAAGCCGTTCATAACACGGTTCAACAAATCGGCTCATTGGTTCAAAAACTGTGAAAGGGAACAGACTAAAACACTACGCAGAAATTATGTATCAAATGGCGTCATGTACCGACACTTTTCCATTTTTTATATTTATACCTTGTTTTCATTTGCAAAAAGTAAAAAAGAAATATAAAATGTACATTTAGTATTTCTCAATCCACAGATAAGTCGAGCCACTTTCTCAATGCTATGTGACGTGTTCCGAGGCTATCTAATAGAGATACTTTCGTCCTTCATTAATCACATGTTTTTAAATATTCGAAACAACTTTTATCAATATGCAAATTCTGTGGTGCTAGGGTAAAGAGGAAAAACCATTAAAGTCTAAGAAACGGGAAACAATTCTCGGAAGATTCTAAAAAAATCATGTTTATTGATTTTCAAGAAAACTGTAGAATTATTACACAATTTACACTTTAACTTAACGGTGAAGTGACAGTTTTGCTAAATTGTAGATAAGGTGAAATTAGGCTGTAAAGTTACAACCATACTTCCATTGTCTAAATTGGACTAGTGCTCTTTTCCCTGGCACCGACTAATTCAAGGCTTCTCTGCGTTTATTTTTGTACCTTGAACAACTACTTCATATCTTTTCTTGAATGTGGAGCAAACCTTTTAAAAATTCTAAGCCCAGGATAAAATAAACATGAAATAAATAAGAGCTATAATAACAAAGTTTAAAACCCTAGTGCTTGACAGACCACCACAAATACAAGAGTGGCCACATTACTAAAAACGCCATGCATTCCACTTTCTCGTGTTTTATACTGCTGCTTCTTGTCCCTTCATTAACCTGCGGTGAGTAAATTAACTAATTAAAGTACAGTACAGTAGGGCACCACATATACAGCGAAAAGCGTCGAAAAGCGGATCTTTGCCTTTTTTCACTTGCAAATGCACATCAAAGCCTAACAAGATGTTTACACTGTCAAGGGAGGTAAATCGGGGTGAGGATGAGAAGGCTTTATAAGTGTAGTGAAGTGAAGAGAAGGTCCTGATGAAATGTGTAATTCACTACTGTTACTGTCTTATGTCTAGTTGGTATTAATTTTTAAGTTATCTACTTATTGTAGCACCACTGCCACTGGGTAAAAACCCGTTTGCAGTTAATAATAAATAATAATATAGTAAGTGCACAATAGCTCTAGGCCTAAGAAAATTAGAAAATGACGCCGGACACACTTCTCTGACTCAGCTGTTGGGCGCGTGGGGTCGAAAAAGTGGGGCCCTACTGTACCGATGATTATATTATACGTAGCTACATTTGGTGTTCGGTAGAAGGGACGGAAATTGAAGTTGTCTTGACTTAAGCCCCTTTTTACCGACCACCAAATATTTTCTAACACTAAAGTGAAGCTTTCTCGGCGACTGAAGTTTATGAAAAACTCTTGGGTTACAAGCCGCGTCAGATAGCTGAATGGTGAATAAACCACATATTCTGCCAACGTTTCGAGTGCAATCTCTGCTCTCATCCTCAGGGCAGCTGCGTAACAAAACTGATCCTTTGTAGCGCGCTCGCCGATGGGAACTGGCGGTGGACGGCAGGTAGTAGCTCGTAGTATGGTGTTGCCGGAGGCCCGTCCTTTGCTTTGTTTTGCGGTTTGTAACCCGAGAGTCTTTCATCATTTTCTAACACTGCTGCTGAATTTGGTTACGTGGCATCCCTGAACGTGCCATGAAACCAAAATTAGCAAATAGATCACAATACCTCTGTTCATGAAGAACTGAAGTCGTAGATTACAATACTCTTAAAACTGAAAATAACTGAAGAAACAATTAAGAATGCCGCCAATAAAAGTTATTAAAGCACTGTATTGGGCCGAAAAATATTGGATAAAATATACTGAAATAATGGTCTCACATGAGATTACCAAAAAAATTATAAAATAATAACGTAGAGAAAAATTTATTCAGGAAAAATGTCATTAGATAAAAACATTCTGTTGTATAGGCTAATAGTTGTGACAGGGCAACTATACCTCATATTAAGGTTAATGATGTTATTGATCAATAGTCATTCCAAAGACCACAGAATTATTTTAGGATTCTGCACAATTCTTCAGTAGATCTTAATGTGCAAAATTTAGTTAGCAATTTTCTTCCTACAGCTAAGCAGAAGTGCTGTCCCGATAATGAATGTTATGATTTGGGCCCACCATGGCAAACACTCACACGGCCAGTTCCAGAACCCAGGTGTATACAAGATCCGGTCAAATATCTTCTTACTACCAGGTATGAACAGAATCAATACACCCTTGCTTGAATTAATCTCTTCTTCCCATTATCACTGTTAATAATCACCATCAGTAATGCCAGAATAATATAAGACAGGCGTTTACATAAATCAAAGCTTTCATTTATATTGTTGCAACTATATTTCCAATTTAATTTAACTGCTATACAAAAAATTACAACAGATGACGTCACAAGAACATAAACGGAACTCAGGAAAACCAGCGCTCAGGTGGAGATATTCAGAGGCAGAGAACAAAAATCAATTTGCCGTCACCCCGATTTAACGCCCGTATTTGGTATTAAGTAAAGTGTGACGCTCTAATGAGTATGACTGTACAAATAAAAGAAACTAACCGGATACAACCACATTAAACGAAACGACTATAATACAGGATTATTAAAACGACGTAACATACAGTGAAGAAATAAAATAAGCTTTTATTACATTTTAATAATGTTTTAATGTAACCTGTACCATGTCAAATTTGGATATTTTAATAGCATAGAAGTAGGCTATGAATGCCCTTTGAGAGTGACAGAATTTGACCGAAACATGTAAAAAGTCGAAAAGGTGGCGATTTAAATTATAAGTAATTGTGTACTTCTACACATTGGAAAATGATTTTTAAGAAATTAACATGCTGAGCCCACCTGATATTTTATTACTGATTTCCTACGAGTCACACGGCATTACAACCCACACCGCCGACATCAACATCTTCACCGCCGTTCGACGCTATAGGCTATATTCTGAGCTACTGAAAAAGCGTCGTTAAATGAACTATAAATGAATGTACACCGCCGTCGGAAACTCAAATCTACATGTTTCGATATTTCTCAGACTTGTCTCCCCTTAAATGACGTAACAGCTTTACTTTTATCTAAAAGTTTATCAGTTATATATTAAGCATCATATGAGAACCTATAATTTTAGTTTAAAAACTAAAGGAGACAGGACAAACATCACCTACAAAAGCTATGTTTGGTTTGCTTTCTCGTAAAAATAGCTAATAATAACAGTTCCTGCCTTGTTAATAGCACTATAAAACACACGAAACCCAGAAAGTAGGCTTTGAATGTTCTTTGGAAAATTAGACGTAATAACTTCTATTTTGGCTGTAAGGCTTTTGTTAGCCGAACTTACGGCCGGAATCAGCCATGATTCTTTTAAACCGTAACAATTATTTATGATCATAGCCAAAAATCTCAGGGTAGAGGGAGACCAATGCATGCACATTGTATTACATGCAAATGAGATAATAGGTTACAGTGCAAATGGAGGGCTACGACTATCTGATACCCGTTTAGCTACACCCCTTACGTTCTGAGGGTATGAAACAACTTAACATCTAGAGTTACAAACACCTACAGAGTATTACTGCCAAAATATTCATATTGGTTTGAAATTTTCTTACAGGTTGATGCTAATGTTTTTTTCGTAGACTATGGCAAGGTTAGTGTTAACTTGAACTATGCACAAGCTGTATCGGACTTAAGAGTTGCAGCGAGATATGTGATCAAGTAAGTAAATTACCCACAAGGGATGTTGTATAATTAAAAACTATTTTATATCGATAGTTGTCATAAAATGTCCTACTTTTTAAGATTAAAATACATCTGCATCGATATGCGAATTTTTCACCAAGCTTTACTGAAGATTATCCTACTAAATTATCGTCTAACACGCACGTAATACAATACGACACTGTTGAAAAATAACATATTGTTATTATTTAATTTGTTAATTTGCTTCAGTCACAACTTTATATTCATTTATTAGAAAAATCCTCTATATCTAAAATAATTACCCTACGCTTACAAACTGTATTTGCCCTCTTAGATCATAAAGTAGAGATAAATAATTTTATATACTTCATTGCTTTCATACTCCGAATATTAATAGCTCATTCCCAGTTGTGTTTAATACAATGTACCTATTCGTATTTTTAAAGCCATCATATTTGATTACAAGATTATTTATTTCCTGTGTCTTCGCACTGGGTAGCAGGCTGAGACCCAGAGCTTGAGTGGACTTCGTATTTCACCTCCGACCCCAAAAATAATAATACGTCTTGTGATTTTGCTGCTGTAGCTTACAATCCTTCAGAGAATGAACACCATTCTACTAAATCAATTCAGTAGAATCGAATAAAATGATAGCCTCAAGCTCTTCCTCGCTGATTACAAGAAACTGTCCCACATGACGTGTTCTTCCTCTTCTTACTGTTGTGAATTTGGAACTTTTTTCCAGAATGGTGGAAACTATAATCACAGCAGGGACCAACCCATCCAACATCCATTGCATCGGACTAAGTTTAGGGGCACATGTATGTGCTTACGTAGCAAAGGGAATACCTGGTATTGGTAGAATAACAGGTAATTTGTTATTAAAGGTATACAGGTAAAATCTTCCCCGTTGTTTAATTCAGAACGACGCCATGAAGCCTATAGTACCACACATAATTTAACGTCGGCACTAGATTAGTTATTAACTTAGCAACAACTTTTACGAAACAGCCGAAGCAGCGCGTCTTTATTTTATTATGAAACAGACTTAATACGTATTATTTGGTGCAATAAATAAAGTTACTTAAAAAATCACGACATTAAAATAATTACATTAACGTATTGAAATATTTTGCGTCCAGACTGGTACTGGGGCCCACCCACCCTCGTGTCCAATGGGTATCGAGGTCCTTTCCCAGGGGTAAAGAGCGGCCGGTGCGTGATGCTGACCACTCACCCCTATCTAGCCCTTAAATGACGTATAGCGGGACAGCTTTACTTTTATGTAAAAGTTTATCGGTTATATATTAAGCATTATATGAGGACCTATAATTTTAGTTTAAAAACTAAAGGAGACAGGACAAACATCACCTACAAAAGCTATGTTTGGTTTGCTTTCTCGTAAAAATAGCTAATAATAACAGTTCCTGCCTTGTTAATAGCACTATAAAACACACGAAACCCAGAAAGTAGGCTTTGAATGTTCTTTGGAAAATTAGACGTAATAACTTCTATTTTGGCTGTAAGGCTTTTGTTAGTGTAAATATTAACGTTTTTAACACTGAATCTTGCAGGTCTGGATCCTGCAGGGCCACTCTTTACAGGCCAGGCTTCAGAGGTGCGTTTAGTTTCCGGAGATGCAAATTTTACGGATGTGATCCACACAAACGGAAATCCTCTGTGGGGACTTGGAACATCCGATGAAGACGGTAGGGAAATGACTTACTAAGAGGGAATCAGACCTGGCTAAAGCAGCTAGCATGATACAGCCCGCCGGATGAATATGTGATTTTAAAAATAAAGTAATATTATCGTAATAAGCAAACTGCTAGTAGCGTAGGAAACAAATATCACATCCACATTGGCGTCATTTATGCAGAAAAAGCTGGCTGCATGATTAAGATTTTTAAATGTGACTCAGCTGCAAAAATGCTTGTTTTCAACATAGTAAAGAAATCGAAACATTAAAACTAAAATGTAATGTAGGAATTTTAGCAGCCGAAATTCGCCCACACAACCGCAATCTTCATGATCTACGGTTTTTCGATCCTGTGGCTATTGAACCTCCATTTTCAGGCTTGAAAGCATAGAAATAGATGTCAGAGGCAGTTACAATTGCACATTTCTCATTGCACAGAACTACAGACAGACTGCATTTTATTAATTCCTGAAAATGGTAGCCTATTTGTACGCATCCTACATGTGTCCGCATTATTAATAATGCACGGATATCACTGCACAGAGACGCGCAATAGGTAAATTGTAAGGTAGAATATATTCGTAGGCTATGAATGGAACTACAGAAAATCACGAGGTAAGAAGCAGTTTTCAGAGAGTATGCAGAGAAGACAAACATTTGCAAGCTTTACAGTTTGTAGGCTTATAACAAGTACAAATACTTTTAGTTCAATTTTTAAAGGATATTACACTATTACATATATTTGTTCTAGAACGCTTTTATTTCATCAGGTGATGTGAATTTTTGGGTAAATGGAGGTTGGGATCAGCCGAATTGTGGACTGTTAATAAATCCGTTGTTTTTCCTGCACTTAAGAGAAGTCAAAGGAATTGAAGGTAAGAAGTGAAAACTGTAATATTTGTTTAATATAAAATGTATAAAGTAACTATATAATTAGTTTTAAAAATTCTAAATTAATCTGAAAATTATTTAATCTCGGTTTAAATATATTTTGTTTGAAGAAGTCTTAGTAAGCTATTCTGTTGTCTAAAACCATGTTTCGAGCCTCAGACTTTCAAGTGTTAGTAGGTAAAGGTCAATACGATAGCATAATATGATTCATACTTGAAAGCAGTAAACGCCAAATTATCAAATCACCAAACTACTTAACTTAAACATGACCCATTTAGATGGAAGTTATTAAAAATGGATTATTTAGAATTATGGTTGTCGGCCGTTTCTAACCATTAATCGATCAAGTAATTATTGTAATATACGAATAATTGAATACTTTGATAAACGTTGTCACAGGTTGTCATCGAATTAGGTAACAGAATTTTGTTTTCCTTCTTTCGAAGGGCGTAATGTTGGGCTTATTAAACAATTAGCCTATAGAGTAACATAATAAGCTATTCAAGGCTTCGTCGATTAATGAAACAGTTCTGTCTATCAATTTTGACGTACTAAATTAGACATAACACGGAAGTAGGTAAGATTTTCATTACATAATTTGTTCTTATTTGTCTTTTACAGATGTACTGGATATGTTATTTTGTTCCCATGGTCGTTCTATGTTTTATTACACTGAGGCATTAGCAAGTAACTGTACGTTTTGGGGTGTGAGGCCAAATAAATTCAACATATGGATAAGGTACGATATCTGATAACCGTCGAAAGGAACAAGACGTCTAATTGCCTACGAGAATATCTCATCTCACTGGCGTTAAAATAACTGTGGAAATAACTCCTGACTTCCTGTTTTGCTTTTGTGGAGTACAATGCCGACATATATGGACGTTTAGGATTATAGTGTCATATATTCTTAACCTGGGCACTGCATAAAGGTGAATGGTCAGCTTCACGCTTCTGCTGCTTTCACGCCGCACAAAAAGACCTCTGTATACACTCCATAGCCACTTTAGACACAGAGACAAAGATAAATTTTGTCTTGCTGGATGGAACCCCGGTTCTCAAACATAGCTTCTTTGATGCTAGTTCGATCAGGCCCCTGCTTCACGAGAATCTCTGTTTTCTCTTAATTTTCCCTACTTTGCAAAGTACCATAACAATGCGAATAATTTCCAAGTATTTTTAATTTAAAGAGCGGCGGGTCAGCCAGTGACTTAAGAAAGAGGTGTATGAGAAACGGACGGATGGCGGTCCGAAAGAGAAAATATTCATGCTACGTGCTCGATTCGAAACGACTAACCCAGTGTCCCCTTTGACTCTTAACTCTGTATTCCCAGACCGAAAAATGAGACGCATTCTTCAAGTCACTTGTGCATTTCTCAATTCAGATAAATTATACTGTCGAAAGAAAATTGAATTATTTATTGTATGTAATGAAAATTACTGTTAAAGCAAAAATGTTTCAATATACGACTCCTTTGACAGTCGAGCGACGCTGGGAGCTGTGACCAAAAGCTCAAACAACTGTACCATCGAAAACTGTGTACCAATGGGGATAGACACGATAAATGCTGCAGGCAGAGGGAACTTCATCGTGGCAACAAATTACAAACAGCCTTATTGTGGTAAGTTGATTCAGCTACGCAGGTAAAGCAAGAATTTATATGAAAGAACTCACACTCCGATAGCAATATTTATAGCAAAGAAACTTTGACCTTGTTTAGGTTCATCGCAGTTGCAATAGGGACCAGGAAACATGGTAACAAATATTCTGGTTTCATAAAATGCGGATTATTTCTTGATTAGCTTCTCAACATGGATTATGTTAGATGGAGTTAGTTAGAAAGCAAAACATTTATACATCGAGAATTTTAATAACTTACACACTATTTAACTATCAAAACCGTATTTATCTATGTCCACAGTGTCGCAGCCATGAACAAACTGGACAGTTATAAACTTCAACAATATCGAGAACTCGATATACGATTCCTAATACGCAACGAGACCTTAGGAACAGAGAATGGTTCAACATTATGCCTGTATAACAGCACATTTTAGCAAATACACATATCTTGAAAAACCGCTCAGCTATTAATTCAGATAATTGAATCATTCGGCCGGGAAGTATTTTGGAAACGTGTCGGTTGGTATGCAATGTGTTAGGAACACAGACTGCGTGGATTTAATCGCAGGGACAAATCACACAGCTGATGCAATGGGTTTACCAGGAACAGGTTTCCTCAAGCGTAAGCTCAAGCGTTAGGGAGTGAAAGGTTTCGAATTTGGCTGCCCGAACGTTTAAGATTCGTAAAAAGAAGAATTCTTACAAAGTTAATCACACTAACAGATAACACATTACCTAGCATAAATTACTTTTTCCTTGAATTTCATTAAATACAGACAAATACAATTACTGAAAATGTTTTCAACAGATATAGGTCAAAATTAAATCATACGAACCAATGGTTTTGTACAATGTTATGCAATTTTATTTTAGCTTCATATAACCCATGATTTATAACTGGCCGAAAAAAATCAACATTAAATCTCTAGACAAATGTCTATGTTTATTCCAAAGCAAAATTTGATCAGAATCCATTCCTTACATTCAATAATTTCTGGTAAGATCTACTGTTGGATAATGCAAATCATTGCGCCTAGTAAGTAACAAATGTTTCCCCGCAATACAGCACTGTCAGAGAAGTTGCGATAGTTCACGGAGCTACCAAGCTCAGAGGCAATGATACGATGTTATTAACCGACCTCTTGTAGAGGCTACGATCTTATTTCTGCCTTAGGAGGAGAATAAGACTATGGAAATGAAAATAGGTAGAAAATGATCGCTTCCTAAACATTTCGCTATTCATAATTACACTGCACCTTGCAGTTAAAAAATTGTCGTTAAGTGATTTAAGTATCAACTAAACTTATTGTAGGTACTGGAAGGTTTAGCAAAGTGCGCATATAAAACATATAAGACAATGGTCTTGGTGTTGCAATTTCCTACAGTAAGGACGAAAATACGAAAAATAAAAATATTAATATCTAATTATCATTCAATCAGAAAACAACTATTTTATGTTTCGGGCTTGAAGAGTTAATACATTTTAATGACATTTAGATTTGTGGTCCTTGTTACCTCAATATTTTTAAGATAAGTGATGGAGGCAGTAAGGGTCTCTGAAGTTATGTTATTAATAGACATATTTCTACCCGAAATAATACAACTGAAACAATTGTATTTGGGCATTTCTTTCATATTTTACTCACAAATAAAAATCTGGTGAAAGGTTATATTGGATTTGGTTAATTTAATATAATTAATTCTATTACAAATGGTAATGAAAACTATCGAATTAAAAATCGAATGTTCTATCGACAATTCTATCCAATAAATTTTTAATAGGAAGATTCGACATAATCGGTCATTTTGTAAAACTTTCGAATGCATTCGATTATAATAATTTCCAACAAAAACCTATGAACTGTCCTTCAGTGGTTATGTACTACTGAATAACTGTTACACGCTACCCAGGCATAGCAGATGGAGTAACAAGCAATGTGGAAGAAACGGATGGCCACAATTAAATTGAAAACAATGAAGGAGAGAGAATAAGAAATATAAATTCAAATACAATTTTTCATGCTTCACTCACCAACATTCTGCTTGCTTAAATAATGAGTTGTGGCCCTTCCATTCTGCGCCTCTCTGCAGGTCATTTATCTGAAAAATCATATTCACAAACACTTATGAAGGACAATCAGTCTTCCAACGACACCAACGATGTCGTGCCGTGTAGTCTCGTAGAAAGTGACTGACGTTTCAGAAGTGCTTACTATCACCATCATCAGGGCCCTGATGATATGAATTGACATCTAGTCTACCTCTCGCCCATTATTACAAAAGTTCTATAAATCTCAAAAAGATAACAATTGTCATTAAATACGGGTGTATGAACACTTGGCAGCTTTAATACGAAAAAGGAATTGAGATCAGGTTAGGTTAGGTTAAGCCCTCAAATTGCCATGGCATGATTTGTAACAGAAAACTTCTTGAACACCTAAATGAATGTTCAGAGAAGGCCACTGAAGGAGGGGTC
>NW_019061054.1:21148-36184 GCF_000696155.1 Zootermopsis nevadensis
GTTTGCGAACTACGTTTGCCACCGTACGGACCGCCCGACGCTGGGGGGCTGCACAGCGATCCTTGTCCGCAGGGGCATTGATCATTACCCTGTGCCGGTCTCGGGTCTGCAGCAACCGCCATTCACCTGGTGCTGGCAACCAGGAAAGTCAAGCTCGTGGCAGCACAACTCGCACCCACCCGGCCCTGGATTGAGTCGGACCTGACCGAGTGATTGAGCGGGATTTTGCCGGTCGTACTGGCTGGTGACCTTAACACGAAGCACAAGAACTGGAATTCTAGGCTGATCTCTGCTAGGGGCTCGCTCCTGCGTGATTACGCCAACAGAAATTAATGCTTGATCTACGGGACGGGTTCCTCAACCATGGCTCCCTACACACACAACGCAGTTTGAATTTTCGTGCCCCCGCCACGACGAAACCCCGTTAGCGTTAGCATAATTTCCATTTTTAGTTTAAGAACGTGTACCATTTCCATCAATGCGTTTCATACGCAGGAATGGTGTCACCTAGCAAGGGACTATGCCTGCGCTTGCGCTACCCTCCGCCTTTAGTTAGCTTTTTGCTTGGTTGGTTCCACTTACGGATGATTTTCCAAAAAATGAATTTTGAGAAGTTCAATGGAGGTTGCATTAGAAATTTAGGTTGGCAATCACAGATTGGGGCGGGGTGGGGCCCCAATCACTACGTCCTAAAATTAGTAATATAATTGTGTAAAGGTGAACTACGTTGTATTGGGCTTCCGGTGAATTATCCGGGCCTCTGACCGTCACGTCTTGTGACACCGCTACCCACGACCAAGTGAACAAACGGGCTCCTAGGGAGCGCCGGAACAAATCCACGGTGTACGTCTCGGGGACAAAACACCCGCAGCTTCCTGCAGCGGATTCGGCCTGCGAGTTCGTGGATCAGATGAAGTGTAACATAATAACCTTTGTGCCCGAGACCGGCGACGGCTCCCGGGACACTCTCAGGGCCCTGCGATCTCTCGGTGTGGATCGAGAGTGTGAGGTTTCACACATTCTCCCTCCCCAGGATCGATGCTTGCGACTGTTGATTAAAAAGTTGGGCACGTGCATGCCCGAAGCGGGGATCAGTGAGGAGCTGACCGCCATGCAAATTAACGTGCATTTGTTCATGCAACTCCGAGGTGTTCGAGTCTCAATCGTCCATTCTGCGTATTCAGACACTAAGCCGACTGATCCATGTTTGGTGGACTTGTTGGAAGTCAGCTTGATTTGTACTTCAAAAATGTCTATATTACTATGATTCCTCGCTGCTTTTTAACGATTTGCATGCCAAAATCGTCGTTGAAGGTTAGCTTCTTTAATTTCTTAATTTGGAAATTCTCGAAAGTACTTAATTTTATATGAAGTCTACTAATACGGTTAATTTTTCACCTATTAAAATCGGCTGATTCTAACGTGTCCACAGATCCGATCTTCAAAAACGTTGAGCGAGATATCCATTGGTCTCTTCTTGGTTCCAACCTGGTTCGCCGAGTCGTTAAAATCAGTAACTAAGACGACTTATCTACATTTCATCTACTTTATGTAGGCTTCGTGTTTGGGCCATTAATGAGTTTTAGGTGTATGTGATTCTTAGCTAATTTTGGATGGCTTTAGAAAAGTCTTGAATTTTTTATTTAAATTAGAAATTTTTAATTTCACATTTAATATGCCAAATTTGGAAATGTTTTTCATGTTTCCATATATAACATTCGTTATAATTTTAAGCTGATGTTGCGTAGGTTCTTGCGTTTATATACCGTATAATTCTCCAGTGTATTTGTTGCACAACCGATAAAAATTTATTAACCGTTCTGCAGTTGTCAGAGGGTGGGACAGGCGATGTTAGGGCTACTTGCGCCGTCGAATGTCAGAAGTGTTGTATGAGGACGGTCGAACGACATTTAGGCTAATTCAGATGACTATTCTATTTCGTGATGCTTCGATAAAATTCAATGGAGGTTGCATTAGAAATTTAGGTTGGCAATCACAGATTGGGGCGGGGTGGGGCCAAAATCACTACGTTCTAAAATTAGTAATGTAACTGTGTAAAGGTGAACTACGTTGTATTAAGTTTACGTTTCAGAATCAATTTCATGTTACAATTAAGAATTTAATGTCGATCCACTGCAACAGTTCTTTAACGATTGTATGCTTTTGTGTATGGAATGACATCTTCAGACCTAATTGCGATAGTAGTTAGTAACTCAAATTTGTCCTGTAATGTATATGAGGAAATTCGTTCTTTAGTGTCCTCCGTGTGAGTGTGATCGTTTTTGATGTTGTATGGGCTTATTTGCAAATGCTTACAGTCGCCGATGCTGACGTTGGGAGGAGCGACATTCTTCCCAGTTTCTATATAGGATCTACAATTTATGCTGTAACGGCCTTGCTTGCATTGCGTGCTCGGCCGAGTGCACTGTTGGTGTGGGATAGAGATAGCGTGTTATTCCCGTGAGTCACAGGCGAATCAGTTTCATTGCGTCTCTCGTCGCGGATTGACGTTGATAATATGGTGTACAGTATTAAGCAACGTGTGTTCTTAGTCGAAACATATGCCAAATATTCATCCTACGGAAGATGCCGCCGTAAATATCGCAGACATTTTCCCGGTGAAAGTGTTCCTAGCAGGCCCACGATAGAGAGATTAATAAAAAAAATTACAATCCGCACACTGCCGAAGAACTTAAAGAAAATATTCGACAACTGATTTCGGCAAATACCCCAGAAGAGCTTCGTCGAGTGTTTAGAAATATGTTAACGAGATGTGAAGCTTGCCTGCAAGCAGAAGGAAGTCACTTTGAACATCTTTTGTGATTTAAGGTAAGAACAATTAATGTAATAACATGTATTAGTGACGAGAAATATTCGTAGTTCGCTGTTACTAGCGGCACTGAAACTGATTCGCCGTGACTCACGGGAATAACACGCTATCTCTATCCCACACCAACAGTGCACTCGGCCGAGCACGCAATGCAAGCAAGGCCGTTACAGCATAAATTGTAGACCCTACTATTCATGTGCCACTGTAGCACTGAAGGATGTATCTAAGCAAATTGAAAAGCTAGATGATGTGAAATTTATCGACAGGTCTTTTAAAACATGCTTGGATTTAAACTGGGAAGTTTCTCCTGTGTATAATTTGAATGTGCGTTTTTGCTGACGTTTGGAGCATGGAAGCACCGTTAGAATCTTCGTTATTTTGTGTCATTATTATAAACTCCAAGTTGTAAATTTGTGGCGAAGAACAAATTGTAAGTTTCGAGCTGTATATTTACAAGGCTAGTTTAAATGAATAACACCTTTGTGTTGATCGTGATCTTAGTATATAAATTTCTACGTCTCAAAGAAATTTTCTTATCTACACCATTGCACCAACGTATTTGATGGTCACGGGTTTCGAGATCCGGTGCACATGTAGAGGCTAAGTTAGGAATCCATTCCCCCTGTAGATATTCGAGCATCGATCCTTCGTTAAGCGTAATCGGACATTACACCAAATCAGCTATATTTGATTGAATCGCTGTTATACGAACAACAAAAAGTTTTAACAACTTTGGTTCATATCTACTTACGGATGATTTTCCAGAAAAGGAATTTTGAGAAGCTTTATTATATGAATTATTTAATTTGATACTGCTTTGTAGAACTTAACTCCATATGAAATACGCTAATTTTTATAATTTTTCAGATATTTGAGTCGTATGAAAAAAGTATTGGATGCTCTCAGATCCCATGATCCCTTGTAAATTTGGAGGCTGAAGGTGGAATCCATTGGCCTTGCAGGTTTTCGAGCCTGTTTCGTGAATTCAGTGAAAACAAACACAATTCCGACTGAAATGTGTTGGATAGACCTGTTGGAAGGCTGTGGGATATGTATATCGTGGTATTTACATTTATGTGGCTCTTATCTAATTTAGGATTTTTTTACAAAGCAAATATCTTTGAGTAGGTATTTTTAAATTTTATTTTGAAAATAACTGATAGTTCTATCTTTTATTTGAATTATGCAAATATTGCTAATTTTCCAGATATTTTAAAGATATTTACCAATGTTTGGGATGCTGATCTGCTGTACATATAGAGGCAGGGGGAGGAAACTTTCATCCTGTGGGTGTTCGACAACCTTTCGTCCCGCCAGCGTAATCGGACTCCACGCCGACTATACCATATTTGGTAGGGTACTTGGAAACCTGTGTTATTTCTACATAGAACACTCTCTATGCTCTTGCCATTCTTAGAAACTTTCTGACGATTTGCAAGTCAAAAATGTGACAAGAAATTAGGTTTCTGAATTCTCTAATTTCATAACTTGCGAATATGTTATTTTCATATTAATTATGCTTGCATTATTAATATTTCAAATATTTTAAACACGCGAATAATGCGTAGGTTGCTCACGGTTCCTTAGAACGAGCGTATATTAGAGCCTGGGAGAGGAATCCATTGCCAATTTAAATGTTGAAGCCTCCCTCGTTGATCTAGTGAAATCAAACACAACCGATGCAATTGTGTTAACGGTGTTGTTACAGTTTTCAGAGTGTGCAACGGATGATACTGGGGGCTGTAGAAAGGTCAGATGTGTTGTAGGCGAAGGATCGAGCGACATGTGGGCTAAGCTAGTTGTTGCCGCCCTCATGAGTATTCCGTTTTGTAATGCGCCGTCGACGTAATTGGAGGTTGCATTAGAAATTTAGGTTGGCAACCACAGATTGGGGCGGGGTGGGGCCCCAATCATTACGTTCTAATATTAATCATGCAATTGTGTGATGATGAGATAGTCAGAGTGATTGGTGAGGAGGAGAATATTCTTCGCGGATTGAGAGAACCCTGCGAGCACCGGAACGGGCAACATCTCGTTGTATTTACTGTCTGCGAATGGACAAGAAGGAATTGGTCTTTCTCAGGGGCCACTTCGCCGAGCTTTCCCAGGCCGTCCTGAGGAAGCTGAAGGCGGATATCATCGCTGAGAGAAGACTGGAAACCGTGAATTCCGTCGCGGACAAAGGGTTGGGCGATCGACTCACTGGCCAGTCCAGTTATCTCAAGCAGGTCTGAAACGTATGTTGGGATGTGGGTTGGTTCGTGCTTCCCACAATGCACCGAGAGCCACCGCGGACAAGCGGAGAGCCAATGACTTGGACACGTCCGACTCGGGCTGTTCGGTGGAACGTGCCACTTGGCGCCCGGCGCCAGGGCTAATATTCGGAGCCGGGTCCCCGCATCTGACCGCCCAGTCGAAGTCTCTCTTCGCCCAAGGCCATGTGGATAAACTCACTGCCTCCACGGGCGATCACGTCGATGCCAGCGGCCGGCAACTTAACCATGCTGAGGTCATCGCGGCGTGCACCGTGGTAGTGGCCGGGCGACCCGTTAAATGGGCGGCCGCTGAGGTGGATTCCTCGTACCGCTGAGCTGAGGGTAAATATGCGAGGGACAAGAAGGCGCCGCAGAATTCCCCCCGTGTCCACTTTCCCCAGAGAGGAGAGAGGCGCCGCGTTGAAACCGCCGAGCGGGACGGTGAAGCCCCTAGCCACGAGACCCGGTTCCCAGCCGGGATTCGCTTCCTCGACGGAGGAGACACTGAGGCGCAGGTCTTCCGGGGTTTCCGGTGACTTGTCCGCAGCTACGTTCTGACTATGTTCAAGACAAAGAGTATAGGTGAAATGTTCTTTAATCCCCTCATTTACGTATAGTGATTTCTGTGAACGATTCCTTACGTATTAAGCTACAACGCGCTTACATAACCTTAGTCACTATCAGTTTCTTCGCCATAAAAATATTTTTACACTCATTTTGTGCATTTTTTAGTCTTATGATTTATCTGTGCACGTATAGGCACCAGTTAAAAAACATAAAGAAACGTTTTTGTGCGTAATTCCTTGTTGATAATGTCGGAAGTTGGTGATCGTGGCCGATTTCGCGTTTCTTCCACCTCGGGAATTTGATAACTGCGTGTGAATTTATTACAAGTGTTGTGACACGAAAGAGTATGAAATTTTATTAGTTACCTGTGGGACGACGTCCATACAAAGTTTCAGCAATTTCCGACCATCCATGTTTTTGTCGAAAATTCGTGCGCAGGTCGTCATGCTCATCTGACGCAGATTACCGCTATAGGGTTGAGTTAGGTTAGGTTAGGTTAATGGGACGTCTGCGCAGAAGGTGATGCATAGTGACGAGTGCAAGTTGTCTAGGTTACGGCATCGTATGAGTTCTATTATCGATTGCTGGAAATTAAAAACTCGAATATTTCAATGTTCTCAAATTATAGAACAACTAGAGCAACGCGCTCCTTTCGGAGCGCATTCTCTAATCTGATATTTTACTTCTTTACCTCGCTGTTCTTGGTTAGTCAAATTTCTACGTCCAACTCCACCCTTGCAAATGTTCGTCTGTTTTTCTCCCTTCTGTTCTTGTTAAATACGTTTTTCTACGTTTATCAATATAAGTCTTACTTAGCTTTCCTTCTTTTGTTAATATTTTCCCTTCGCTTTTTTTAATTGTTAGATAGGTCTGATGTTTAAGTTTTTACGTCGCTATTCAAAGGCCAAATGTTCTTGGTCAGTCAGCTTTCTACGATATATTATTCGATGAAGACGTATTGTTTCTGTGAAAATACTATGAGAAATAACGGAAGGGAATTTTTGAAGGCAATATACCAACACAACAAAATAGAGTAAACAAATGAAGTAACATTTTTTATTCTATGATTTTTTCGAATAATAAGAGTGTTACACTTTTACATTTATCAATAAATTTTCTAGATTTTGTAATGTGATTATCGTCGAAGATAAGCCATTCATCGTTATAACGTCGCCATGCCTTAAAATGTCCGTCGTTTCCAGTACCGTTAATGTCCACAAATTCGACCGCACTTTGCAATTTCCAATGTTTTCCTTACATTAATTGGTTGTTTTGTCTCATTCTCATTATTTTAAATGTGCGTACTCCATTTAGAGTTAATCTATTTATTTCCAAAATCATGTACTTTTGACGGTCACCAACAACAATATCTGTCGTTCCACGTACGTAGTGTTGTTTACATTCCGTACACGTTCCGTTCACATCTGTTTTGGTTTGATACTCCAATAAGTCTCTGAAGTTTGTCACGTTTGTTTGTGGTAAGTTCATTACCAATATTTGGTTTCTATAACGTTCTTGAAGTTGATGACCATTTCTACATGTTTTCGTATTCACCGTCTGATAGTCAAACATGTTTTGCATTTCAATTGGTAATTCCTCGAAAATGTTGTAGATCGTTTCGGACACACTTTGAAAACCTCTTCTCAAATGTTCTTTCAGTTTTTGTCGTATTGAAATGACATTATGTAAGTTTTGAGGATGACTGTATCCGTTTGCAATCTCAGAGATCAAATTTGCACAATTGTTGTCGCCGTCTTATTGATTTAATAGAATTTCTTTTAGAATTTCAACGAACGTAGTGAGGAAATCAAAAAGCAGTCTGATCCATTGGCATTCTCGAGTTTCAAATTTTCGACAGTTGGTACAAATTCACGTGTAATCGTCGTTTCATTCCACTTCAATCTTCGTATAGGTTGTTCATTTTCTTCATGAGTTGTTGTTCTTTTTTTCCCTTCAACGTTTACACGTTTAACTGCATGTTCAACTGTTTCACTTTCAATTTCGTCAAGATTAATTTCAAGTTTTCGCTTTCCTTCTTTTATTTTAATGTCTTGTGTTCTCCTGTCACTCATACTCTGTTCGTTCAATATTCCTCTATAGACAACGTTTTTAATGAGATTAGTTTTTCGTCCCTTTTTTAGATAAACAAATACACAATTGTCGCTTGGTGCACGTGAAAATGCGACGTAGATTCCTCCATGTACGAAAGCATCTTGTTCCAAATAAATGCCAATTC
Organism: Zootermopsis nevadensis; assembly: GCF_000696155.1. The sequence continues at coordinate 29,037 of NW_019061054.1, forward strand.
TTTTGAAGGTTTGGCCCTGAGCTTTGTTGATAGAGTTAGTTACAATTAGAGTGTTCTCGTAATGAGCGGCAGACTAAGTCGTAATAAGACATATTGTTAGGAAGCTTTAAATTTCGCATTGTTCGGAAGGAAAATCCAACTCATTTTGTAACATTTAGATTGTTCTCGTAATGAGCGGCAGACTAAGTCGTAATAAGACATATTGTTAGGAAGCTTTAAATTTCGCATTGTTCTGAATTAAAATCCAACTCGTTTTGTAACAACTAGAGTTTTCTCGTAATCAGCGACAGACTAAGTCGAATATGACATATTGTTAGGATGATTTTAATTTCGCATTGTTCAGAAATAATCTTCAACTTGTTTTGTAACAATTACAGTGTTCTCGTAATGAGCGGCAGACTAATTCGAAATAAGACATATTGATAGGTAGTATTTAATTTCGTATATTTCGGAAGTAAGATAAAAACTCATTTTGTAACAATTACAGTTTTCTTTTAATTAGCAGCAGACTAATCGAAATAAGACATATAGTTTGGAAGCTTTAAATTTCGCATAGTTCGGAAGTAAGACTCAAATCGTTTTGTAACAATTAGAGTGTTCTCGTAATGAGTGGCAGACTAAGTCGAAATAAGACATATTGTTAGGAAGCATTAAATTTCGCATTGTTCGGAAGTAAAATCCAAATCGTTTTGTAACAATTAGTGTTCTCTTAATGAGTCGCAGACTAAGTCGAAATAAATCATATTATATTAAACTTTAAATTTCGCATTGGCCTGAAGTAAGTTCCAACTCGATTTGTATCAATTAGAGTGTTCTCGTAATGAGCGGCAGACTAAGTCGTAATAAGACATATTGTTAGGAAGCTTTAAATTTCGCATTGTTCGGAAGGAAAATCCAACTCATTTTGTAACATTTAGATTGTTCTCGTAATGAGCGGCAGACTAAGTCGTAATAAGACATATTGTTAGGAAGCTTTAAATTTCGCATTGTTCTGAATTAAAATCCAACTCGTTTTGTAACAACTAGAGTTTTCTCGTAATCAGCGACAGACTAAGTCGAATATGACATATTGTTAGGATGATTTTAATTTCGCATTGTTCAGAAATAATCTTCAACTTGTTTTGTAACAATTACAGTGTTCTCGTAATGAGCGGCAGACTAATTCGAAATAAGACATATTGATAGGTAGTATTTAATTTCGTATATTTCGGAAGTAAGATAAAAACTCATTTTGTAACAATTACAGTTTTCTTTTAATTAGCAGCAGACTAATCGAAATAAGACATATAGTTTGGAAGCTTTAAATTTCGCATAGTTCGGAAGTAAGACTCAAATCGTTTTGTAACAATTAGAGTGTTCTCGTAATGAGTGGCAGACTAAGTCGAAATAAGACATATTGTTAGGAAGCATTAAATTTCGCATTGTTCGGAAGTAAAATCCAAATCGTTTTGTAACAATTAGTGTTCTCTTAATGAGTCGCAGACTAAGTCGAAATAAATCATATTATATTAAACTTTAAATTTCGCATTGGCCTGAAGTAAGTTCCAACTCGATTTGTATCAATTAGAGTGTTCTCGTAATGAGCGGCAGACTAAGTCGTAATAAGACATATTGTTAGGAAGCTTTAAATTTCGCATTGTTCGGAAGGAAAATCCAACTCATTTTGTAACATTTAGATTGTTCTCGTAATGAGCGGCAGACTAAGTCGTAATAAGACATATTGTTAGGAAGCTTTAAATTTCGCATTGTTCTGAATTAAAATCCAACTCGTTTTGTAACAACTAGAGTTTTCTCGTAATCAGCGACAGACTAAGTCGAATATGACATATTGTTAGGATGATTTTAATTTCGCATTGTTCAGAAATAATCTTCAACTTGTTTTGTAACAATTACAGTGTTCTCGTAATGAGCGGCAGACTAATTCGAAATAAGACATATTGATAGGTAGTATTTAATTTCGTATATTTCGGAAGTAAGATAAAAACTCATTTTGTAACAATTACAGTTTTCTTTTAATTAGCAGCAGACTAATCGAAATAAGACATATAGTTTGGAAGCTTTAAATTTCGCATAGTTCGGAAGTAAGACTCAAATCGTTTTGTAACAATTAGAGTGTTCTCGTAATGAGTGGCAGACTAAGTCGAAATAAGACATATTGTTAGGAAGCATTAAATTTCGCATTGTTCGGAAGTAAAATCCAAATCGTTTTGTAACAATTAGTGTTCTCTTAATGAGTCGCAGACTAAGTCGAAATAAATCATATTATATTAAACTTTAAATTTCGCATTGGCCTGAAGTAAGTTCCAACTCGATTTGTATCAATTAGAGTGTTCTCGTAATGAGCGGCAGACTAAGTCGTAATAAGACATATTGTTAGGAAGCTTTAAATTTCGCATTGTTCGGAAGGAAAATCCAACTCATTTTGTAACATTTAGATTGTTCTCGTAATGAGCGGCAGACTAAGTCGTAATAAGACATATTGTTAGGAAGCTTTAAATTTCGCATTGTTCTGAATTAAAATCCAACTCGTTTTGTAACAACTAGAGTTTTCTCGTAATCAGCGACAGACTAAGTCGAATATGACATATTGTTAGGATGATTTTAATTTCGCATTGTTCAGAAATAATCTTCAACTTGTTTTGTAACAATTACAGTGTTCTCGTAATGAGCGGCAGACTAATTCGAAATAAGACATATTGATAGGTAGTATTTAATTTCGTATATTTCGGAAGTAAGATAAAAACTCATTTTGTAACAATTACAGTTTTCTTTTAATTAGCAGCAGACTAATCGAAATAAGACATATAGTTTGGAAGCTTTAAATTTCGCATAGTTCGGAAGTAAGACTCAAATCGTTTTGTAACAATTAGAGTGTTCTCGTAATGAGTGGCAGACTAAGTCGAAATAAGACATATTGTTAGGAAGCATTAAATTTCGCATTGTTCGGAAGTAAAATCCAAATCGTTTTGTAACAATTAGTGTTCTCTTAATGAGTCGCAGACTAAGTCGAAATAAATCATATTATATTAAACTTTAAATTTCGCATTGGCCTGAAGTAAGTTCCAACTCGATTTGTATCAATTAGAGTGTTCTCGTAATGAGCGGCAGACTAAGTCGTAATAAGACATATTGTTAGGAAGCTTTAAATTTCGCATTGTTCGGAAGGAAAATCCAACTCATTTTGTAACATTTAGATTGTTCTCGTAATGAGCGGCAGACTAAGTCGTAATAAGACATATTGTTAGGAAGCTTTAAATTTCGCATTGTTCTGAATTAAAATCCAACTCGTTTTGTAACAACTAGAGTTTTCTCGTAATCAGCGACAGACTAAGTCGAATATGACATATTGTTAGGATGATTTTAATTTCGCATTGTTCAGAAATAATCTTCAACTTGTTTTGTAACAATTACAGTGTTCTCGTAATGAGCGGCAGACTAATTCGAAATAAGACATATTGATAGGTAGTATTTAATTTCGTATATTTCGGAAGTAAGATAAAAACTCATTTTGTAACAATTACAGTTTTCTTTTAATTAGCAGCAGACTAATCGAAATAAGACATATAGTTTGGAAGCTTTAAATTTCGCATAGTTCGGAAGTAAGACTCAAATCGTTTTGTAACAATTAGAGTGTTCTCGTAATGAGTGGCAGACTAAGTCGAAATAAGACATATTGTTAGGAAGCATTAAATTTCGCATTGTTCGGAAGTAAAATCCAAATCGTTTTGTAACAATTAGTGTTCTCTTAATGAGTCGCAGACTAAGTCGAAATAAATCATATTATATTAAACTTTAAATTTCGCATTGGCCTGAAGTAAGTTCCAACTCGATTTGTATCAATTAGAGTGTTCTCGTAATGAGCGGAAGACTAAGTTGAAATAAGACTTATAGTTAGAAAGCTTTAAAATTCGCATTGTTCGGAAATAAGATACACTTATTTTTGTAACAATTAGAGTGTTCTCGTAATGAGTGTCAGACTAAGTAAAAAAAAGACATATTGTTAGAACGCATTAAATTTCGCGTTGTCCTGAAATAAGATACAACTAGATTTTTAACAATTAGAGTCTTCTCGTAATGAGCGGCAGACTAAGTCGAAATAAGACATATTGATAGGTAGCATTTAATTTCGTATTGTTCGGAAATAAGATCCAACTCATTTTGTAACAATTACAGTGTTCTTGTAATGAGCGGCAAACTAAGTCGAAATAAGACATATTGTTAGAAAGAATTAAATTTCGCATTGTAGGGAAGTAAAACACATCTCGTTTTGTAACAATTAGAGTCTTCTCGTAATGAGCGGCAGACTAAGTCGAAATAAGACATATTGTTAGAAAGAATTAAATTTCGCATTGTAGGGAAGTAAAACACATCTCGTTTTGTAACAATTAGAGTCTTCTCGTAATGAGCGGCAGACTAAGTCGAAATAAGACATATATTTAGGCAGCATTAAATTTCGCATTGTTCGGAAATAATCTTCAACTCGTTTTGTAACATTTAGAGTGTTCTCGTAATGAGCGCCAGACTAAGACGTAATAAGACTTATTGTTAGGAAGCGTAAAATTTCGCATTGTTCCGAATTAACATAAAACTTCGTTTAGTTACAATTAAAGTGTTTTCGTAATGAGCGACAGACTAAGTCGTAATAAGACATATTGTTAGGAAGCTTTAAATTTTGCATTGTTCAGAAGTAAGATCCAACTCGTTTTATAACAATTAGAATGTTCTCGTAATGAGCGGCAAACGAAGTCGTAAAAATACGTATTGTTAGGAACCTTTAATTTCGCATTGTACGGAAGACAGGTTCAACTCGTTTTGTAACGATTAATGTGTTCTCGTAATGAGCGGCAGACTAAGTCGAAATAAGACATATTGTTAGGAAGCATAAATTTCGAATTGTTCGGTAGTAAGATCCAACTCGTTTTGTAACAATTAGAGTGTTCTCTTAATGAGCGGCAGACTAAGTCCAAATAAGACATATTCTTAGGAAGCACTAAATTTCGCATTGTTCGGAAAAAAGATCCAACTCGTTTTGTTACAATTAGGATGTTCTCGTAATGAGCGGCACACTAAGTCGTAATAATACATCCTGTTAGGAAGCTTTAAATATCGCATTGTTTGGAAGTAAGATCCAACTCGTTTTGTAACAATTAGAGTGTTCTCGTAATGAGCGGCAGTCTAAGTCGAAAAAAGACATATTGTTAGGAAGCTTTAAATTTCGCAATGCTCGGAATTAAGATCCAACTCGTTTTGTAACAATTAGAGTGTTCTCGTAATGAGCGGCAGTCTAAGTCGAAAAAAGACATATTGTTAGGAAGCTTTAAATTTCGCATTGTTCGGAAATGAGGTCCAACTATTTTGTAACAATTAGAATTTTCTCCTAATGAGCGGTGGACTATGTCGAAATAAGACATATTGTTAGGAAGAATTAAATTTCGCATTGTAAGGAAGTGAAACACATCCCGTTTTGCAACAATTAGAGTGTTCTCGTAATGAGCCGCAGACTTAGTCGAAATAAGACATATTGTTAGGAATCATTAAATTTCGCATTATTCGGAAGTAATATACAACTCATTCTGTAACAATTAGAGTTTTCTCGTAATGAGCGGCAGACTAAGTCGAAATAAGACATATTTTTAGGAAGCTTTAAATTTCGCAATGTTCGGAATTAACATCCAACTCGTTTTGTAACATTTACAGTGTTGTCTAAATGAGCGCCAGACTAAGTCCAAATAAGACATATTCTTAGGAAGCAGTAAATTTCGTAATGTTCGGAAGTAAAATCCAAATCGTTTTGTAACAATTAGAGTGTTCTCGTAATGAGCGGCAGAATAAGTCGAAATATGACATATTGTTAGGATTCTTTAAATTTCGTATTATTCAGAAATAAGATCCAACTCGTTTTGTAACAATTAGAGTCCTCTCGTAATGAGCGCCAGTCTAAGTCGTAATAAGACAAAAAGTTAGGAAGCTTTAAATTTCGCAATGGTCAGAAGAAAGATCAAAACTCGTTTAGTTCAAATTAGAGTGTTCTCGTAATGAGCGGCAGACTAAGTCGTAGTAATACATATTGTTAGGAAGCTTTAAATTTCGCTTTGTTCAGAATTGAGATCCAACTCGTTTTGTAACAATTAGAGTGTTCTCGTAATGAGCGGCAGATTAAGTCGAAATAAGGCATGTTGTTAGGAAGCATTTAATTTCATGCTGTTCGGAAGTAAAATCCAACTCAATTTGTAACAATTAGAGTGTTCTCGTTATGAGCGGCAAACGAAGTCGTAAAAAAGACATATTGTTAGGAAGCTTTAATTTCGCATTGTTCGGAAGTTAGACACAACTCGGTTTTAACAATTAGAGTTTTCTCGTAATTAGCGGCAGACTAAGAAGAAATATGACATATTGTTAGGAAGGTTTAAATTTAGCATTGTTCAGAAGTAAGATCCAACTCGTTTTGTAACAATTAGAGTGATCTCGTATTGAGCGGCAGAATTAGTCGAAATAAGACATATTGTTAAGAAGCATTAAATTTCGCATTGTTCGGTTGTAAAATCCAACTCGTTTTGTAACAATTAGAGTGTTCTCGTAATGAACGGCAAACTAAGTCGTAAAAAGACATATTGTTAGGAAGCTTTAAATTTCGCATTGCTCAGAAGTAAGACACAGCTCGTTTTGCAACAAATAGTGTTCTCGTAGTGAGCTTCAGACTACGTCGAAATAAGACATATTGTTAGGAAGCATTAAATTTCGCATTGTTCGAAAATAAGATCCAACTCGTTTTGTAACAATTACAGTGTTCTCGTAATGAGCAGCAGACTAAGTCGAAATAAGACATATTGTTAGGAAGCATTAAATTTCGCATTGTTCGAAAATAAGATCCAACTCGTTTTGTAACAATTACAGTGTTCTCGTAATGAGCAGCAGACTAAGTCGAAATAAGACATATTGTTAGGAAGCATTAAATTTCGCATTGTTCGAAAATAAGATCCAACTCGTTTTGTAACAATTACAGTGTTCTCGTAATGAGCAGCAGACTAAGTCGAAATAAGACATATTGTTAGGAAGCTTTAAATTTCGCATTGTTCGGTTGTAAAATCCAACTCGTTTTGTAACAATTAGAGTGTTCTCGTAATGAACGGCAAACTAAGTCGTAAAAA
>NW_019061056.1:0-12504 GCF_000696155.1 Zootermopsis nevadensis
TTTGAAATATTTGGCAACCTACATCTACGCCCCGTATACGTCTTCATTTCATGGTTCTTGGCAAAGGGGCAAATTTACCTTTCTACTAAACAGTCAAGACCACATGACGTCACAATACGGAAACCCACGATCGAAATCATATCATATATCGCAACTTGATACATTACGTTGATATTCAAAATGAGAGTTGACATAAATATTAACCTGTGTACTCGATTATTAAATGTTTTGGCGATGGTTAATTACACCTGACCACAAACAACAGACCTAAGTTCTGAAACGCTGTGTTTTTTTAAAATACCAGACGATGCACAAAGACAGAAATCCAGATGAACAAGTATCGATTCTTGATATTGTCTCTACAGAACGCACCCTGTACATATTGACCTCTGAAGTACATGACAGTATTCTGAAAACACCTGGTCTAGTGTCTTCTGAGACGCTTCAACCAGGCTTGCTGTCTTTTGCAGTTCGTCGAAGTGGACTGAGGGTACTGACTGGCTCTGTGGGGACGACTTGGCTTGTGGGTTGCTTCTTTGTGGGACGGGGAACGAAACATTCTCTGAGGTGAGTGACGAGGGCGATGTCTTGCGAGATTTCGTTTTGTTTCGAGGAAGAACATGGCACATAGTTGATCTATATGATATAAATTATTATTAAATTCCTTTATTACAGTGTCTGATAACAGCAAAGAACCTTTGACAGGCAAACACTAATAAATATGTACATTAAACAAAAAAAGTATTGTGAAACAAAACAAAATACATATACCCAATCTAAAAAATTATGATACTGTTTTCGCTAAAAATGTCCAAAAATCTACGTTTGTCATTTTCAGCGATGACGCATCTAGCCGAAGGACTTTCTTAATGCACTGCTCACGTATGAAGGCATAAAATTCTCTTACGTACCTTGTAGGCACATGGATGACCAACAGTGTCCATGATGGAAAGACAGTTTATTTTGTCCTTGAAAACATTAATAAAGGAGACGTCATCTTCTGGAATAAATCATTCTAAAATTTAATCAATTCAAATTAAATCTTAATTACTTTAAATATTGCATTACAACAAACGCGAAGAACACGAAACTGGCTAATGTTCTTTGTACAATTTTTGTTTTACTGGAATAATAAAAATAATGTATTTGTAGTTGAATATACTACTGAAAAATAATGTAATTCCGAGTTTAGACTCTTCGTATAATTATACCTACAGCAGTGACAGTCTCATATCAACTCCTTTTGTAATAAACTAAAGTATTTTATCATAATAAATTTTATGAATCAAACGATCTAATGGAGCACTTTGCTGAACCATAATACAGAAGTCACTGCATTTTGCAACGTTATTTATTGACAGATCTTAAGCGAAAAGAAGAATGGATTTTCCAGAAGACAGCAAACCAGACCGGAAAATTCCTGACAAATCTGGGAAACGAAGACGACAGAAGCAAGAGAGCAGCGCCTTTGGACATGGAAGCGACCGCCCTGACCTTGAATCTTCGTCAGAGGGACGGAACGTCGCTACTGTAGAGACTACACAGGATCGGGAAATATTCGGCAAGATTCGGCGACGAAGACAACAGAAGCAAGAGAGCAGCGCCTTTGGAAATGGAAACGACCGCCCTGACCTTGAATCTTCGTCAGAGCGACGTCCCATCGCTGCTGTAGAGAATACACCGGATCGGGAAATGTTCGGCAAGATTCGGCGACGAACACAACAGAAGCAAGAGAGCAGCGCCTTTGGAAATGGAAACGACCGCCCTGACCTTGAATCTTCGTCAGAGGGACGGAACGTCGCTACTGTAGAGACTACACAGGATCGGGAAATATTCGGCAAGATTCGGCGACGAAGACAACAGAAGCAAGAGAGCAGCGCCTTTGGAAATGGAAACGACCGCCCTGACCTTGAATCTTCGTCAGAGCGACGTCCCGTCGCTGCTGTAGAGACTACACAGGATCGGGAAATGTTCGGCAAGTCCGGGCAACACAGTCAACATTTGCAGGGGAGCTGCGCCACTGAGCATCAAGCCGACCCCCCTGAAGTTACGCCCCCAGTAAGGGAACATGCTGTCGCTACTGCAGAGTCAAATCCAGTTCAGGTTTTTCAAGAACCTGTTCGTCCAGGTGTTCAAGAACAGCAACCTCCACACGGACTTCCATTTGCTCATACTTCGACCAGAAATGCTGAGTACCAGTATTCTTATCAACATCTGAATCAGATTGAAAACATGGTTTATCATCAACGGTATCAGTACATTCCATATCAGAATGGACGTGTCATGTATCCGTGGCCGTGTATGTATTCAGTTGAGGGAGTTTTTCGTGTAGTTCCACTACAAGTTTACCAATTTCTTTCGCAGTTTCAAAATTTCCCATATCCGTTTCCTAATTTTTTTCCGTTTCCGGTTGATAACCCGTACTTCGGTAGTTTACCTTATTTTCAAGTGCAGGTTACACCGCCCTCCGTAGTTCCGCTGATGCCGCTACAGACACAGTCAACATTTGCAGGGGAGCTGCGCCACTGAGCATCAAGCCGACCCCCCTGAAGTTACGCCCCCAGTAAGGGAACATACTGTCGCTACTGCAGAGTCAAATCCAGTTCAGGTTTTTGAAGAACCTGTTCGTCCACGTGTTCAAGAACAGCAACCTCCACACGGACTTCCATTTGCTCATACTTCGACCAGAAATGCTGAGTACCAGTATTCTTATCAACATCTGAATCAGATTGAAAACATGGTTTATCATCAACGGTATCAGTACATTCCATATCAGAATGGACGTGTCATGTATCCGTGGCCGTGTATGTATTCAGTTGAGGGAGTTTTTCGTGTAGTTCCACTACAAGTTTACCAATTTCTTTCGCAGTTTCAAAATTTCCCATATCCGTTTCCTAATTTTTTTCCGTTTCCGGTTGATAACCCGTACTTCGGTAGTTTACCTTATTTTCAAGTGCAGGTTACACCGCCCTCCGTAGTTCCGCTGATGCCGCTACAGACCGAGCGGGTGCGAAGGGCTGGACCTTCACACCCTGGACGGCGTCTTCAGCCTCAAGAATTGCCGATTTTGAATTATGATAGACGACGAACTGAGAGCCGAGCACAGCGGGGTACTCATGGACGTCTTCAGTATCAAAGACATGAAGATCGTCGGCAAACATTCTGGTGTGAAAAATGTAACGAGTGTCATTTTCGGAAGCAAGACATGCCAGGTGCAAATAAAGAATTGCAAGATGATAATTCAGAGAGGAAAGTCGATGAAGCCCACGGAAGTCCCATACCCGTTTCCTAATTTTTTTCCGTTTCCGGTTGCTAACCCGTACTACGGTAGTGCACCTCATTTTCAAAGGCAGGTTACACCGCCCTTCGTAGTTCCGCTGATGCCGCTACAGCCCCAGGGGGAGCGAAGGGCTGGACCTTCACACCCTGGACGGCGTCTTCAGCCTCAAGAATTGCCGATTATGAATGTTGATAGACAACGAAATGAGAGCCGAGCACAGCGGGGTACTCATGGAGGTCTTCAGTATCAAAGACATGAAGATCGTGGGCAAACATTCTGGTGTGAAATATGTAACGAGTGTCATTTTCTGAATTAAGACTTTCCAGGTGCAAAGGAAGAATTGCAAGATGATAATTCAGAGAGGAAAGTCGATGAAGCCCACGGAAGTCAGCGGCGTGCAAATGTCCAAGATAGAAATAATGATGGGATGGTTGGTGAGTGGCTGTCGAAACATTTCCTCGAGAGTGAGGAACTTTCAGAAGGTGTACACGAAGCGGAAGATCGGAGTGCAGAAACTGAAGGAGCACACGGAGTGAAAGGTAAACGTGAAGATATTAAAGGAAGAACACGCGACGTGGAAGGTGATCGTGGCGAACCGACAGGAAGTACTCATAAAGAGGCGCGAAGGAAAATTTACGTTTCTGGTGATGTCTCTCAAGCAACTGGACAGCTTCACTCCAAACTGGGAATTCGAGTAGCAAATAAAGCTGGACAAGGACATTCGGTTTCAGAGAGCCAGTTACCTCATTGTTCCAAACAGTACGCAGAAGACGAATGTGCTCAAGGACCTTGGGAAACTGGAGAGGAGCAGGAGACGGAAGGTGTTTTATCACCGACGAAAGGCAAATTTGTTTTAGATTCTACGCCAGAACAGCATTGACAGTCTCATATCAGTTACACGGTATTATAAAACATTGATGTGCTGAAGTCAATACCTGCGGACACCTTATTGGAGATATGTGCCCCGACCCATTTGCCTGTTCCAAACATTTACCATATACACACGTATGTAACAAACAGTAATAATAACATTGTGAATATTGGGGACCTGAAGTGAAGATGACATTCGGGAAGATATTATGAAAATTTACCTGGCAGAAATTGATTTAAAAGATAGGGACAAGTGGCGGATTTTTGTGGACACAGTTATAAACTTTTGGGTCACGCAAAAGTCTGAGAAATTCTTTTGAAATTGAGTATTTATTAGTACACACAGGTTGCTTCGTATATTTCTCACGGTCGTCACATTAAAGAACGCCTGTTTATCCGTAAACTCCTTTTGTAATAAACTAAAGTATTTTATCATAATAAATTTTATGAATCAAACGATCTAATGGAGCACTTGGCTGAACCATAATACAGGAGTCACTGCATTTTGCAACGTTATTTATTGACAGATCTTAAGCGAAAAGAAGAATGGATTTTCCAGAAGACAGCAAACCAGACCGGAAAATTCCTACAAAGTCTGGGAAACGAAGACGACAGAACCAGAAGAGTAGTCGCGTTGGACATCAAACCGACCGCCCTGACGTTACGTCTTCTTCAGAGGGACGTCCCGTCGCTGCTGTAGAGACTACACCGGATCGGGAAATGTTCGGCAAGACTCGGCGACGAACACAACAGAAGCAAGAGAGCAGCGCCTTTGGAAATGGAAACGACCGCCCTGACCTTGAATCTTCGTCAGAGCGACGTCCCATCGCTGCTGTAGAGAATACACCGGATCGGGAAATGTTCGGCAAGATTCGGCGACGAACACAACAGAAGCAAGAGAGCAGCGCCTTTGGAAATGGAAACGACCGCCCTGACCTTGAATCTTCGTCAGAGGGACGGAACGTCGCTACTGTAGAGACTACACAGGATCGGGAAATATTCGGCAAGATTCGGCGACGAAGACAACAGAAGCAAGAGAGCAGCGCCTTTGGAAATGGAAACGACCGCCCTGACCTTGAATCTTCGTCAGAGCGACGTCCCGTCGCTGCTGTAGAGACTACACAGGATCGGGAAATGTTCGGCAAGTCCGGGCAACACAGTCAACATTTGCAGGGGAGCTGCGCCACTGAGCATCAAGCCGACCCCCCTGAAGTTACGCCCCCAGTAAGGGAACATGCTGTCGCTACTGCAGAGTCAAATCCAGTTCAGGTTTTTCAAGAACCTGTTCGTCCAGGTGTTCAAGAACAGCAACCTCCACACGGACTTCCATTTGCTCATACTTCGACCAGAAATGCTGAGTACCAGTATTCTTATCAACATCTGAATCAGTACCTTCAATGTGGGGGTGTCATGTATCCGTGGCCTAGTATGTATCCACCTGGGGGAGGTATTTATGCACATCCACTACAAGGTGACCAATCTGTTTTCCAGTATCAAAATTACCCGTACCCTTTAACTAATTTTTTTCCGTTTCCGGTTGCTAACCCGTACTACGGTAGTGCACCTCATTTTCAAAGGCAGGTTACACCGCCCTTCGTAGTTCCGCTGATGCCGCTACAGCCCCAGGGGGAGCGAAGGGCTGGACCTTCACACCTTGGACGGCGTCTTCAGCCTCAAGAATTGCCGATTATGAATGTTGATAGACAACGAAATGAGAGCCGAGCACAGCGGGGTACTCATGGAGGTCTTCAGTATCAAAGACATGAAGATCGTCGGCAAACATTCTCGAGTGAAGTATGTAAAGAGTATCATTTTCCGAAGAAAGACTTTCCAGGTGCAAAGGAAGAATTGCAAGATGATAATTCAGAGAGGAAAGTCGATGAAGCCCACGGAAGTCAGCGGCGTGCAAATGTCCAAGATAGAAATAATGAAGGGATGGTTGGTGAGTGGCTGTCGAAACATTTCCTCGAGAGTGAGGAACTTTCAGAAGGTGTACACGAAGCGGAAGATCGGAGTGCAGAAACTGAAGGAGCACACGGAGTGAAAGGTAAACGTGAAGATATTAAAGGAAGAACACGCGACGTGGAAGGTGATCGTGGCGAACCGACAGGAAGTACTCATAAAGGGGCGCGAAGGAAAATTTACGTTTCTGGTGATGTCTCTCAAGCAACTGGACAGCTTCACTCCAAACTGGGAATTCGAGTAGCAAATAAAGCTGGACAAGGACATTCGGTTTCAGAGAGCCAGTTACCTCATTGTTCGAAACAGAATCCAGACGTCGATTGTGCTCAAGGACCTTGGGAAACTGGAGAGGAGCAGAAGACGGAAGGTGTTTTATCACCGACGAAAGGCAAATTTGTTTTAGATTCTACGCCAGAGTCGGAGGGCGGAAGTTTTAGAGGCATCAAGCGAGACCTTAACATACAGGAGGTCCAAGTTCCTGGACAAACTCCACAGAGACTAAAAAGTGGAAGAAAGACCCGACGTGAACAGCAGGAAGAAGACGATGAGTGTGCAGAGGTACTGAAACTCTCGGAAGAGTTTCCTGACAATCGAGTGATGTGTCCATTTCGGAGGCTGCCCTTGAAGCCCTGCGATTGGATAGGGGATATGAGGGGAAGGAGGAGACATGTCATGTTCCAGCACTATGACGATGTGGTGCATGGCAATAAAGTAACATTGACACCCGACAGTGCTCGCCTATTGATTGCATATGACGAAATGTTTCTGTGTTTCACGTACACGAACCCGGTAACGAGAAGGTTGTACTGTGTTACTCTGCACGTTTGCAAGGGGTACAGTTGCAGCGAGCTGTACCAATACAGATGCGAACTGCTTTCCAGGAGCAGGGACGAGAAGATCGTAGACACTCGGTTGGTGTCACCTTTGAGCAAACCGTTTTATGCTCTTATGACGTCCGGTAGATGCGTTAGGTTCGACGAAAAAGTGTTAAGGTGTTTTATGGGTGACAGAATAATCATATCTTTCACAATTATACGTCGTGAAAAATTTCAGTTTTAGATGGAAATATTATGCGAACAAGGATACACGAATATGTCCAGAACACAGTATTACGAGACACAAATTCATCCCAACACTTTTCTTACATTTAATAAATTTTATGTAGGTGGGCGCAGACAAGTTTATGAACAACAAATTAATCATGTTAAAGCCTGAAAATTGTGAAATTTCTACTCCAGGTAATTTCACAAGTATGGCAGAAACTAACTTGAAAATGACTGTGACAGAATTAAGTGAAAGGAAAGAATTAGATTTGATTTTAATAACTAGACTAACAGCGTTACTTTTGTCTTAGATTACAACTCAGAATAATTATCCACGAAGAACTTTTGGTTTTGTTGATTCGTACAAGATGTAAAATGTTAGCTGCTTTATATTAAGTTGAATTTCTATTAATTTCTCAAATTTATAAATGTAGCAAACGAAAACAAAGTACATGATCGTTATAAGACAGAGTACGATATATTATCGTACACATATAGTCCTTTATATGCGAACGAAATCAAATACAACATACTTTCCAGTTGTGGACAGAACAACAAAGACTGTGCCCCCCAGAGATGAAGTAGTAGTGGATTGCCATTTGATTACTTTTTTAAATTTAAACAATTAAGGTGTCAATTTTAACAAATGCTTCTTATGGAAAATGTTTGTGTCCCGCAATAACTGTGAGTGACCTTTTTATAATTCATATATTTAATGTAATTTACTCAATTGCTTTAGGATTCTTTTATTTCTACCAATTTTTTTAAAACGATTTTAATTGTAACATCATTGAAGGCAAGCAAGTACTGAAACAACTATTATATTTACATGTTTTTTGTATGTCGATATATGAGGAACCACTGCTTTACCAGTGTTCCTCATTGTGTGAAAATATATCAGAATATGCTCATTATCATTGTTTGTTATTATTATATTAATATTGTCATTCTGTATCCTTATTGCAAATGTATGAATTACCATCCTGACTGAGCCTTACTCCTTCTGTTGATTGTTATAGATAATGATTTAAGACTGAAAGCGGTCTAATATACTTGTCTACTAAGATTTATAAAAACACCCGATCTGGAATTTAAGGAAATAATTTTAATAGTTTGTGAGACAAAAGTTTTAACAATTCTCCGACGGAAAATAAATAGAAGTTCCACGTATTATGTATGACTCTGTGGAACTTGCATTAGATGTTGGCGCATTCACCTGTTAAATCGTGCAGTATCATCTTTTGCGTCTTGGTGTGAAGAAATTTCTTTTTACTGAGATCGCTGGCAATAAAATTAACCGTCTCCCAGATGTCAAGTGCAAGACATAATGACTTAAAATAACAATTTTCAGACGCCTCGTTGAAATTTCCCATTGATTATAATCTTCAAAATGTTCCCCAATCCATTTTGAGCGGAGAATGAACACGCACTTAAACTTTCTATTATAAATGATATTTAAAGCTCCCACGACGGTGAAGAAGCCCTTGGTTGTAACGCCTTGTGAACTTCGCAGATGCCATCGTTTCGGACCAACGAACTGCTTCCATCTTCAGGGCTATAATCCAAAAGGCCAGCATAGACGTAGTTAATTTATGGGTTTTTTTCCCAGCGTTTTCACAAAAACAAATCTGACGTTCTGTTCAAAAGTGATAAAACAATATTTATACCAGGCAAATAACTGCTTTTGACAGGGTTCACGTAATGCTTCGTTGTTAAATTGTACAGCGGACGCAAAATAACTCCGAGCCATGTGATGCTTCGTTGTTAAATTGTACGGTGTTTTTTTAATATAAATATTTGTCTTGATCGTTTGCTTTTATTGTGCAATACGAATTTCGTAATAAAACTTGTATTATATACAGCATAGTGTGAAGTTTTCTTATTTTGATTTCGTTACCCTCACAAAGCCCTGTATAATGCTAGATGGCAAAGTGTTCTTTATTTCGCAAAAAAATTATTGATATCAGGCGGTGTATCTTCGTGTGGCTGGACTTTGCCTCTTGGATTTTATGAGAAATATACAAATACGGAACTGGTCCATTTTTATATATATGTGATCGTTCATCACGTATTAAAAGAATAAAAAGATAAATTAATATGAGCATGTTGTAAGAATGGACTTTTAGATTGAATTTTATGAAACTGATGCCAAATTACTGTTCAGTACTATTTTAAATTTTTACATGCATTTGGCCCCAAACGTAATTTGTCTGTACTTACGTGTTTGTTCCGTCTGTTCACAATTTGCTGAACTCGCTGTACGTGCGTATTAACACAGATTCACTTCACTTCCAATATTTAGTGCATTTGAGATCAAGGTCCAAGGTTCCCTGCGTGATGCGAGGTGTATGATGAGTCACTGTGACTGCGATTGCTTCTGTTGTCAGGTCAAGGACACCTCCTTTCTATTCCCTTACCGGTAAATTTTTCAACGTGTGGCCCGCTAGCTCATAAGCAGGGACGAGTGTGCTTCGAAGTCTTGAATGGCCGAGAACCCCATGTGTGTAGTATTTGTGGTCGAAACACCATCGTCAAAGCCGAGTTCGTATTCCATATGTCATTTTTCAGAATCTCGGCTCGGAGACCGGTTATTTTGTTAGGTCTTTCGTGGTTTTACTCAGATTATCCAAATGCCGCAGTCATAGAACCTTAAATAAGGCCATGACTACTGCATCCTTCCAAATCCTTGCTATTCATTGTTCACGAGTCGTCTTAATATTCAACGCTAAATAGTCTGGGCTAATAAATGCGTCGTTAAATAAGATAAGAACAAAGAAAATTTAAAACTGTCGTTGAACAACGTGAGACTGGTAGCAAAGACAGAAATGCTTATGTACGCCGGTAGCACTGACTAATGCTGTTGCTCAGGAGGTCACCTGCTTTGATCATTACAAACTTCATTAAAATATGGGAACCACCGTTATCAGCCTCACAGTGTTCTTGAGTGTTTCACCGTGAATCGTGTAATTCCAAACCACAGTTTGTAACTCACATCCGCTTCATTCCTTTAATCTGCCACTGCTCAGGAACGTGTACATGCCAAGCATGCTACCGTTCCTGTAGCATTTACGAAACCTCGTGTCAAACAAGTTCCTAGAATAACCTACTAAGATTCCTATTGCTTTAAATACAAAATTCAGCTAGAATGCGAACCGGGGAAGACCAAACAATAAACAGACCAGTGACGGATGCATTACCGAGTTTAAGAATACCACGATGAGACAAATCAATTCCGTATCTTCCCACCCTATTCCACCAAATATCTGTTCAATAGAATCCTTCCACCAATGTCTACATGTTCCGACTCTGTCCTTCAGAATTTCCAACCAAAATTCTGCACGAATTTCTCATCTCCGTGTGTGTTACATGTCCCGCCCATCTCATTCTCGTGATTTGATCATTCAAGGAATTCCTGCGTTCACCTAGACAATTATACTACGTTATCTCAATAAGAAATGAAGTTCGCCGTCAATGTAGTGCCCTGCACTACCGCAGATCCAGTCATTTGAGTTGTCACACAGTTACAAAACGTAAAATATTTTTGTTTTCACTTGAAATTAAAGGCCCCCGTGTCGGGGTTTGATGTCTTGAAGAGGCAGAGGTCTCTATGTTTGCCATCACTGTGTCCAGAACGACCTTTGGTCCACCGAGCCCCTTACCAGAGGCTGCTAGGGTCTGTTTTCTCGGCAGTAAAATTACTGAAGCCTCAAGCTGACATAACTTCCTTCCAGTACCCAGTTTTGAAATATTTGGCAACCTACATCTATACGTCTTCATTTCATGGTTCTTAACAAAGGGGCAAATTTACCTTTCTACTAAACAGTCAAGACCACATGACGTCACAATACGGAAACCCACGATCGAAATCATATCATATATCGCAAGTTGATACATTACGTTGATATTCAAAATGAGAGTTGACAAGCTTACGTAAATATTAACCTGTGTACTCGATTATTAAATGTTTTGGCGATGGTTAATTACACCTGACCACAAACAACAGACCTAAGTTCTGAAACGCTGTGTTTTTTTAAAATACCAGACGATGCACAAAGACAGAAATCCAGATGAACAAGTATCGATTCTTGATATTGTCTCTACAGAACGCACCCTGTACATATTGACCTCTGAAGTACATGACAGTATTCTGAAAACACCTGGTCTAGTGTCTTCTGAGACGCTTCAACCAGGCTTGCTGTCTTTTGCAGTTCGTCGAAGTGGACTGAGGGTACTGACTGGCTCTGTGGGGACGACTTGGCTTGTGGGTTGCTTCTTTGTGGGACGGGGAACGAAACATTCTCTGAGGTGAGTGACGAGGGCGATGTCTTGCGAGATTTCGTTTTGTTTCGAGGAAGAACATGGCACATAGTTGATCTATATGATATAAATTATTATTAAATTCCTTTATTACAGTGTCTGATAACAGCAAAGAACCTTTGGCAGGCAAACACTAATAAATATGTACATTAAACAAAAAAAGTATTGTGAAACAAAACAAAATACATATACCCAATCTAAAAAATTATGATACTGTTTTCGCTAAAAATGTCCAAAAATCTACGTTTGTCATTTTCAGCGATGACGCATCTAGCCGAAGGACTTTCTTAATGCACTGCTCACGTATGAAGGCATAAAATTCTCTTACGTACCTTGTAGGCACATGGATGACCAACAGTGTCCATGATGGAAAGACAGTTTATTTTGTCCTTGAAAACATTAATAAAGGAGACGTCATCTTCTGGAATAAATCATTCTAAAATTTAATCAATTCAAATTAAATCTTAATTACTTTAAATATTGCATTACAACAAACGCGAAGAACACGAAACTGGCTAATGTTCTTTGTACAATTTTTGTTTTACTGGAATAATAAAAATAATGTATTTGTAGTTGAATATACTACTGAAAAATAATGTAATTCCGAGTTTAGACTCTTCGTATAATTATACCTACAGCAGTGACAGTCTCATATCAACTCCTTTTGTAATAAACTAAAGTATTTTATCATAATAAATTTTATGAATCAAACGATCTAATGGAGCACTTTGCTGAACCATAATACAGAAGTCACTGCATTTTGCAACGTTATTTATTGACAGATCTTAAGCGAAAAGAAGAATGGATTTTCCAGAAGACAGCAAACCAGACCGGAAAATTCCTGACAAATCTGGGAAACGAAGACGACAGAAGCAAGAGAGCAGCGCCTTTGGACATGGAAGCGACCGCCCTGACCTTGAATCTTCGTCAGAGGGACGGAACGTCGCTACTGTAGAGACTACACAGGATCGGGAAATATTCGGCAAGATTCGGCGACGAAGACAACAGAAGCAAGAGAGCAGCGCCTTTGGA
>NW_019061056.1:21035-47478 GCF_000696155.1 Zootermopsis nevadensis
AAAGAAGCTTATGCACTGTGGATGACTCAGTAAAGAAAGTGTGGTAACAACCTATTTTCCCCTTGGAAGTCATTCAGAATCATGTCCTTTCACCTTGTTCTTCTTAGAACCATTTTAATATTATTCTCCAGTCTGCTACTCGGTCTTTCAAAATGCGTGTTTATAAGGAAGTTTGATCTGAATGAAAATAAAATAAAAGCGTTACTGTTGACGGCCAAAACTTAGCCCCTTCTGGTAGCCTGCAATCCAACGAGGACGGGCAAAACTGTTTCAGGAGGTGGAAGCCAGAAGTAGAGAACCGCTCCAGCTGACTTGAGGGGTTAAGGGCGAGACGAGGTTAAGATTCCTCAGCATAAGACACTTGAGAAAACTCTGTAATCAGATGCAGGGCTGCCACACTGTGACACATTCTCAACTGCTTGTCGTCTAATGATGGGGGCGGTGATTAATTTGGATGGTAAAGCACCAGTGCAATTCCACTTCATCAGTGGGAGAACTGAGGAATGTAACGAAATTCCTTAGTCATGATACCTTGTTTCTGCGCTGAGATTTCCAAATTCAGGACAGAACTGTCACCCACTCACTTTCGTTAGGGTTTTCCTGTAACAGACATGGATAAACATGTGTAGAATGTTGGTGTGGGGGTCCTTTGGAGGATCGAGGAGGAGTCTAGGGTATAATATTAAAAAGGGTTTTCGAGAATTGGCTTGTAAGGATAAAAACTAGTTCAGGATAGATTCCAATAGTGAAATTTTTGTGTGAATAACTTGCTTGACAAAACAATGCATGTGGCGACTTCATGAAGTAACGATTTGTTGCCAGGCAAGGTGACGATAAAACTTATACCTAAACTTTCCCTCTCCGCCACTTAATCGCCTATTGGATGGAAAATATTAGCACACTCACAGTTCAAACAGGTTATAATAAGACAAAAAAAATGCTGCGTAAACACATAAATAATTCATTAAGTGACGTGAAATGTGAATAAATTAATATTTGACCCGGAGGTCAAATACTTCCTCTACTTGAAATTTCTTTCCGCAGAGCAGAGACCTTCGTTATCGGCTTTTCAGTCGCCGTATACACGCTACATTCAACTGCGTCTTAGAGCCTGAGTGTCGCATAAGGGCAGAGATTCCGTCAGCTCTGTGCGATTATGTGTCCCGTTCACTGCCCATGAAAATTTGACTCCGTGTAAAATTCTCTCTCCGCTTGTGACGAAATTATCGAAATATGTACAAACCGTTGCAGTTAAAATTCGTCGTTAAAAACCCAATATGACGATGTTTTTCAGGGTTGTGACGCCGTGTAGACTCGCAGGTAGACACCAAAGTTTCGAAGAAAAAAACAGCTTCCATCATCAGTACGATGTTGATGGCCCTCATGATGGAGGCACCAATGACGCTCTCAAACATCTGCCAGACTATACAACTCCAAAACCGATAAAACAGCAAACTCTGTTCCCAAGGAACATACATACGCTTCACTTCCAGGCTCCATTAAGACTTTCATACGGATTTTGAGAGGCAGATATGTCGTTATATTTTTATATCTGAGACGATGGCAATATTCAAGATTTGAGATGTTTATGTTGGTCTTCTGGGACGTAATGCCGTGTGTAGGCAGATACGCCTACCAACGTTTTGGGGGGGGAACATACTGCCTCCATTTTCAGTGGCATAAAAGTTGAATTACTTGCCAGAATTGCTGGCAGCGCGTTCTGTTCAAACAACTGCGGTGTTGTGTGTCAGTACCACAGCAAGTGTTTCGTTTTCGTTCTGTTTGGATAGCATTAATTATCATGACGTCAACATGGCACGCGAAGCAAATGTAAATAACACGATTGATTCGTCTAGAAACACCATCTCTTTCAAAGAAGCAGTGCCTTACTGAAATTCTCTGAAACGCCGTCTTTTCTTCCTTAATTAAACGATGCTTTATCAGCTCTACAAGTTGCATTGCGCCCTTTAATTTGTTCCTTACAGTTCTTTAATCCGTTACTCCATTTAACATACTGGTATATCGTAAATAAATTAAATACTCAGTTTTTCATAATGTAGCAAAACGAAGTATAATAACTTTTAAATATTAAATACATGGAAGGAAGCTTAATATAAATCGAAGGTTCTCAGCGGTTTGCAGGCCTCTATTTATAAAATGGGACAATTAATTGATTCGCTATGGCAGTTTGTTAAAAGTACTACTAAATTCGGGCTGCTATTGGAAACAGGTTTACATTTATTTATTGATATTATTACTAAATTCTTGTCTTTAACATAATCAGCCATCATTGGCAATGTAATATTTATGCCTGTCGTGATTACTGATATCAGGCATCTAATCTAATCATGGTTTTCCGTACAAAACACATTGGCAGTCGCGCCCACGGGCGATGGTTTGAGAACCTCCTGTTTTTAAAAAAGGTGGTTCATATAATTACCACTGGGTTTTAAAGGGTTAAATAATTATGGATTCTTTACATCGCCTGGGACACACCTTATAGATGTTCAGACACACCTATAATAAAAATATTAGTAATTTATTCCACCGCCTGAGTAACTTTTTTACTTTTACAAAAACGAGTTGGTGTTGAAGAATGTGATCATATCCAAGTTTATCTCCGCAAATCTAATCACGTAATCTTGCGGTTGAACAGAAAGACAGACATAATAATGCATGTTACTTTGATAAAAAATACTGAATCACGTTTTATCGCATTTATTTCATAAAATATATCGGCGTGACACAATATCCCATCTGTTTAGTTTGCAAGAAATTCACGCTGACGTGATAACTGGCGATGGGGAAAGACGGATCGACATTTTCTAATCACAATGGCGCAACTTACCAGACACATTAGTGGGCGCACACCACACTACTACACACGGCACACACCACCACAAACTGACGATCCAATTTAGTACTTATCTGCACTAGAATACAAACGTTTCAGTGAACAGCGTCTCGCGTTATCAGAAGGTCGTGAAAACCAGTCTTCGCTGCCAAACAGCGCGACTTATTTCTTTCGTTTACCTCGCGCCGAGGACTTACTAACCAATGCCAACAAGTACCGCCCCGTCCTGACTACTTAATAGCAATTAGGTTGTATTATTCACAGTAATAACATTGGCTGTCAAGACAGCAATTCAACTAAGACGTAGCACGCGTGTTGATGCAGAAATAATCAGTGGCACACGAAGTTTTTGCGGCCTTCCTTAGACGAAGCAGACGGTGAGTACTCATCACAAAATATATTTAAAAGGATATAAGGTTCTCACGGCGGTGGGAACAGAGTTTGCTGTTTTATCGGTTTTGGAGTTGTATAGTCTGGCAGATGTTTGAGAGCGTCATTGGTGCCTCCATCATGAGGGCCATCAACATCGTACTGATGATGGAAGCTGTTTTTTTCTTCGAAACTGGGTTTTTAACGACGAATTTTAACTGCAACTGTTTGTATCCCTGCTATCAAATGAGTTAAAAAATATTATCATGGTTGGCGTGTAAGAATTTGTGAAGTACCGATCGTCACCTAAACGCAGGTAACGTCAGTGTAGTTTCGGGCGAACCAAGACCTTGGCAGCTCGCCGTCCTTCCATGTTGAGAGAATGTTTTCTGTCGACACATGTTCTGTGACACACTTTACCCGTCTGGCAAGTATCAGGTCTGTCCCCTCCTCCAGTACCATTAGCCTTCTTGTATTTGTACTCCATTGGTATATTTCAACTGCAGTCAGCAATTACGCAACACGCATGACATCATAATGATCTGCTACACCATGTGGGTCGCGACGAATATCGGCTCGCGAGACCATTCAATTGCGAGCCCTCAGGAACGTATTGATTTCGAAGTTAATCTTGTTTTCTCTCACCCGACACCCCCCTAAACAGAAGGTTGAAACATTTACAAGCAATGCTAACCTGTTGCCTTCCTTGTATCCGATCACAATCTGTCATTGGACGTGCAATGTGAAACAGAAAATATTAAAATTTTAATATCTGTAACACTTGGCAGTACATAATAAACCTGTTTGTTCATTTTTCCTTCATCGCAATATCCAGACCGTCTTTAGGGCCCGCTTATTCTCAACAGCAATCTGGTAAAAAAGCGGCCGGAGCGTGTAGCTAACTACTCACCTCCATCAAATGCCGTAGATCTAAAACTGAAATCCAACCTCCACTTCCTAGTACGTCTTCAGGGCGTGGTGCTGAGAGCAGAAACTATAGTCCGCGACTGTAATCTTGAGACTTGTGGGGGTGAGGAGGAATGATAGCGTCAACCTTTAACCCTTCGGACTTCCTGCATTCCTTGCAAGTCTCAAGATTACAGTCGCGAACAGTATCTTGCTTGTCCGTTTTAATAATGTCGAAAGTAAGTTTTTCGTCATTCCGTCATCGCTTTGGTACCCGGCAAACTTACGACAGAATGTCCGTCGATTAAGAAAGAACTCGCTTTATGAACTTAGTTCATATGCTTTTGTATTAATACGAGGCGCGTCCTCAAAGTAAGTTTCCCTGGGGCCGTTTACAGAAACAAAACACAATTTCATGGAAATATTTATTGCAACAGATACAGCAAGTGTCCAGCTATTTTTCAACATATTCGCCACCGGAATTGAGACATTTGTCATACCGTGGGACCAACTTTGGAATCCCTGTCGTGTGCGGCCTAGCGTTATCACTGACCGCACTTCACAGTCGGCGGGAGCTGGAATAAGAATCTCCATCTTGAACAGCTGCAACGATGCTACTGTGAGAACGCGGGAAGTGCCGTTAGTGCATGCGCCATGCTACGTCATTGCTGTATCACGTACGCACAGTCGCTTCGCGCAATATAAGGTTTGCTAGCTGTGGGACGAGTGGGAAACTTACTTTGAGGACGCGCCTCGTACTTTGGAACTCCCTGCCATGTAAAGTATGCCCCCGGAATGTTAGTCACACGGGGCATTCGTTTTGAGCCATGCGACCATTTGTACTAGATACCTCCGTATCAGATCCATAGCGAACTGGCGGGAACAAATTCCTTATCGAGAGGCAGCCATTTTATCCTATTCTAATACACTTGAATGCAGTGCATAACTTTACACAAGATTTATTTTAATATAATCCTCTCATTTACGCCTGTTTATCTGACGAGCAGATAAACGAGTGCTACATCCTGTTGCTGAACAAAGAGCAAACGCCCACTTAGTAGGAAAAATGCATTTAAGATTGCAGCAGGACGATGAACCCTGTTCACACCCTCAGAATACACGGTCAGAATCCCAGGGTAATTTCTTCTTCTCCTCGCATAAACTTTGAAAGGGGATTCGAGGCTCAGACATTCCAAAACTGGGCTCAAATACCTCCTTCTAGATGGAGCCATTTTACAAACTCCGTCGTCACTTAATCATATCTGATATTAAAAATGTGTTACGAAAAAACAGACTGTAAGGCTGATTGACGTGTTTATGACACTGATTGGTCCCCTACAACTTTTTACAAATCGACCCCATCGATCTTCATAATTATCCATCTTTATTATTATGTTATTTACTTTAAATATATTCTTTATTTGAAATAAAAATATTTATACATATCGTTTAATCCAAAATTTATTAACAATGTGTAATCATTAAAACTTAAAGATATTTATTCATATTTTTATATGTAATTGTTTTATAGTATACAAATAAGTTTCCCACTGCATGTGGAATACAGTCGTCAATTACAAACAGTGGATGTGAGCAGAGGAAATATCAGATTTAAAATAAAAACAGACATCAATAATTATCTAATTATGAAAATCTATAATGAATTTAATAGCTATGTGGAAAAATACATAGGGTAGTGTGCCAGTCCAGGTTCGTAGTTCGATTCCCGAACGGGCTGAACCTTGAGATGAGGGGTAAACCAGGCTTTGGCATGTTAATCTGGTTTATATAAAAGGAGACGTAATTAGATGATATTTGGTACGCCTTACTTCATTTAAATTTAATTGATTTTATTAATTTTTGGCTTGTTAAAATGTGTTAATTTGCAAGAAAGTGGCCATACTCAGTCGCTTGAAAGTCTCTCTTCTCGACTTTCCGTCTAGAACAGAAAACAAGACAAACAATTATTCATCTCATTATGGTTATAATATGAGGTGAAAATTTCGCGGCACACCGGTTGCGTACCACTGACTTAGTCTGATGATGAATGTAATAATTCAGTCACTAATTCACTTATTTATAGTGTTGTTGGTGTTATCATTCAATTATTCGATCAGGCTGTGAGACATCTACAGGTCGATGTTGGTGTTATAGGTAGTACTTACTCCGAGACGGATGTGTTCACCGATTAGTCGACACGGCGCTACTACCCAGAAAACTAACATTGTTCTCTTCACCACCGTGACAACATCCTATTTCAAAAACATTTTTTTTTTTGTCCTTCATACTTCAGATATGCTCATTTCAAATTTCAAGTCGTCATTCTCCAAGAAATTCTTGACAACATCGTAGGGCAATTTGATACATTTACCTGACTGACGGATGTCATCGGTGCTAACTTTGACACCTTGCGTCACTTGAGACACCTTAATTTTTTCAGGACCACACGGTGATTTAAGCGTTAACTGGTACTTATATCTGGATGCCTCCGCTTCTGGTCCGACATACTGCACCACAAAACAGAAATTATCTGCACTGACATCAAACTGCTGATAGAAAATTTCTCCTAGAGTATATATAACCCTGCAATACTTGTATGTGGGATTGAACGCTTTAATAAAAACTGAGAGCGTAGCAATCGCTTCCGTGACCCTGAGTTTGTGGTTAATGTCGATGTGTCTCTTGATTTCACTCCTAGGACCTTGCCAGAGACACAGATTCCCCGGTGCTTTCGCCAAAGGACAGTCGTAGAATCTGTGTAGGCAGACAGTCTGATGATGTGTGATCTGGTCGAGAGGGAATGCTTCCTCGCAGCCAGTCTTCCGGTTGCGACAGGGATACTTGATTGTCTTGGCCAGGTTCTCCAGAGTGAAGTTTCGTGTTGACAGCAGAGGTTGTCTGCAGGTGGCACACTTCTTCACTTTGGGTCCGCATCTGTTGCAGATGTTGTGACCGCTCTCGCACATAGTTATCGGAGATACCATGTACTCCATGCAGACAGGACACTCCAGCTCTTTCAGGACACTGTTGCTTAGGTCCTCATCCATCGGGAACTTCTCCACGGAATTTGGCATATTTTCAGGACACTTGCTGTTCACGGAGACTGTTGGATAGTAATAACTAATTAAATAGTATTAAAATATATTAAAATTGTCCGTCAATCACAATAAAGTAATATAAGATAATTAGATGGTTAAAATATTATCCTTTGTTCCGTATCGAGTACTCGATTTACATATGGAACATTCTCGACATGTTTCGGCTTTCATAGAGCCGTCATCAGGTGTATGTTATAAACTCTTAATTCAATTACTAATTTTTAATTTTTTAATTTTCTTATCATTTCTTCGTTTTTCATTGTATCAACATTTATTGATGTGTTATATAACATTGATGTAATCGTATTGTCGGAGTGATGTGATATAAATAATTAATCAAAAACAAATGGAATAATACTCAATGTCAGGAAATTAATAATGGATGCTGGTTGAATCAGTGAACAATGATTTAAAACCTCAAATGAAAACTGAACGGTATTACGAAGAATCTCTATATCAAGATACCTGATGATAACATTGATGATCTGTAGCGAAGTTTCAAAGTCTTTAAATTATTGCACGTGAAATAAAATGTGAAACTCTGCCTGCGCTTAACTAACCGCGAAAATAATTTATGTAAGACTTGAGGTTCTCACAGCGGTGAGTACGAAGATTTCAGGGGTCATACTGCCTCCGTCACCAGGGCGATGAGTATGAAGATATAAATAATTTATGTTATCCACCGAGCTCCACTATGGCCGTTCGTTAACAGCGAAGTCAAATGTCGTTGCCCCCGTCGGGAACCGAACCCCAGTCGTTTTCAGTGTATAGCATGTGGATGACTTTAGAACTTAATGAATCAACAGAACTTACCTCGAGGCCACTTTAACGCTGCAACGCTCGGCACACGCGCTCCGTCTTGCTGGGTAATGATGTTTCTCGTTCTTACACCACGTTCCCCGTGGCGTTATCTGGCGGAAACTGTTGGTGTATGACAAAGAAATTGGTGACGTCATTACGGAAACAGACACATCCCATTCCGGTTTCGCATGTGTTAGTCCCAGTCCTTACGTAAGTAACATACAAACTATTCTACCAAAAATTACCCTCAAATTATGACGGGAAACTAAGATAGTACACAATGGATTTGAAGTTTTCACGACGGTGAGTCGGAAGATGGCTTGTCTTCTGGGTTTTAGCGCCATGAGTTCTGGTAGAAGTCGCGCTGATGATGGAGGCAGCAAGGACCTCTGACACGATGGTAAACTTCTACCATACTACGCGACGCCACAATACAGAAGACAGCCATCTTCATTTGTGGTAACGTCCTTTTTATAACAAATCCTTCTTTCTAGAGTTTCCTAATATGAAATTCGAATTTGAAGTCGCCCCTTTCATTCAAGAAGTTCTTGACAGTTTCAAAAAACAGTTTCACACACTGCCCTGAACGATATATGTCTTTGATATCCACTTTGCAACTCCGAGCTACAAAAGCCAGAGACACATACTCGGAACTTCCATACGTCTCTAATGTAAAGTTATACTGAAACTTTGAACCGTAATTTTCTGGACCAATGTGCTGGATTAGAAAATAGAACACGTTGTCAATCACTTCAAACTGTTGATAAAAGATTTCATCATAAGCAAAAATCACTCTCGAAAATTTGCATTCGCTTCTGTATCTCCTGATGACAACTTCCTTTCCATGTGCAATGTCTGTCAGTCTGTTCCGATGCTTTGTTTCTATGTGTTCCTTGAGGCCCGCCAGTGCGCCAACCCATTCGCACATGATACTCTCTGCCTTTGAAAGCGGGCATTTATATGGACGGTAAGGACAAGCTAGTTGATGCTCGTCCATTAGTTTGGGTTGAAGCAACATGGAGCAGCCTGTGGACTTGTAACAGCACGGATATTGCAGTTTCCAGGCTACGTTCTCGAGAGCTTTATTCCTCACGTTCAAGAATGGCTGTCTGCACGTCGGACATTTGTCCAGTTTAGGTCTGCAACAGTCACAGATGTTGTGTCCGCTCTCACACATTGTGATAGGAGGCATCATGTACTCCAAACATACAGGACACTCCAACTCCTTCAAGAAGTCCTCGGACAGTGTGTCCATCTTGATCGGATCTTCATGAATAAAAAAAAAAAGAATTACGGTTACCAGTTTGAAAAGAATCATCCGGCTAACAAACAAATCAAGTACGCAACACTCCACTGCAAGGTCTTTGTTAAGCATCCAATGGATTCAGATGCTACCGGACCCAGACTGTTACAGTCATCACAAGAGTCTATTGTAAGAACAATGGAGTTTCAGAACCAGTAGGGTACAGCTGACCAACCACATCACCTTACCTCTAACATCTAGAAAACGTGGAGCCTTTGTTGCCTGGAGCTTCGGAACGCTGAAACAATGTCGCCAGTAATTTTTGTTCTGGGAAAGATTACGACGAGCCTATCGCAACAAAGCAAGACATACCACAGAAAAATTGCTATATTGTGTGAAAAACACAGGGAACTTGAAAATGAACTATGGACCTGTGAACAGAACAGTGTGTAAGCTCGACTTTAGATAACGAGGTTTACTCTGTACATAATCCCCGCTCTGTACTGACATACTATAGTTTCTGGGAACCTTTCCTTGGGCAAAATCCCTCTGACTCAATGCACACCCATTCCCGTTGTGATTGTCACGTGATTGAAGAGAACACCAAATATGGAAGGGAAGAAAGGACATTCCGTTATTGATATTAAGAAATTTCTGTTGAATGAGATTATCATCTTACTATGCATGCTACATGTTCCATTCTCTTCATCCTCCTTGATTTAATCGCCAAAACATAAATACAATTCTGTTGAAGTTAGTAATCATATTTCGACTAGCTTAAAAGGTACAGCATATTCGAAAAGTTTCTCTATTAAATAGTTACTCACCTGACGTTCAATGATGTAAAACAAAGCTGAGACAAGTCTGGCTGCTAGCCTCTGCGTTTTAGCCCGAGTTTATGTGCAGTCTTGACTGCCAGCGTTGACAACTCGTCGACTTCTGGTCACGTGATTCGTTATCACGTTTGATAAGGCTCACGGGTGTCGTTCTAACAGCTGTCGATTGTTTTAGCGTGAAAGAACATGTACATACTCACACGAAAACGTATGGCCGACAACTCTCACAAATTTGTCCAGATAAGTAGGAAAGTTGTTTCTCTAGGATTTCAGGCCATCATGGCGGTGAGAACGAAGATTTCTGTTTTCAGGGTCGTTGCGCCGTGTAGTCTGGTAGAAGTTTGCCGGCGTTTCGGAGGTCCTTTCTGCCTCCATCAGGGCGATACTCATCGATGGCTGGGAAGACAGCATCTTCAAGATGTTTTAGGTTTCTGATCACTGCGTCAGTTGCAATAAGGTGTGGGACAATCTTGGAATTTTGTAGGGATTTAAAATATTTTAAACGTCTAGGACCACGTACATTTTTTTGCGTTTCCAATAGCAGGATTTTGCAAGTGCTAGTGTTTGCGTAGTATACAGAGCATAAGTATTCGCGGAAATAAACATTTTACTTTGTAACGACGAGAAACAGCATTATGAAAACCTCAAAGATTTTAAAGTTAGTTTTATCCTGTGTAATACCGAAGAAATGCGTGGAGTCTTGAAAGGCATTGATGTGATAAAAAAGAATCATGGCGTATTATAATGATTACGTCGTATTATGTAGCGCGCTAAGACAAAATTAATTTCTTATTCTGCTATAATAACAAATCAAACGATCTAAAATGTAGGGGGCGGAGTAATTTGATACAGCGTCGTTAAATAATTCTCGATCCATCCAATGCTTGAATTAACTCTCATACTCGATCGAAAAGTATATTTAAAATCATGAAACGCGCTACAAGGAATCAGGTGTACGGTCGTGAATAATATTCGAGTAACCATGGACTGGGGTGCTTACGTCATTGCAGATAGAGGTGGTAGTGAGTCAGTCCATCCTGTTGAGTGCAAGTGGTTGTACGCGTTGTGTAATCGTGTATGATAAGGGTAGGGATTCTCTTTGTAACTTGCTTTATAAGGTCACTTGTTTATCATCATTTCTTTATCAGTGTACACATCCAGAAAGACATCGTCCGAATCGTTTGTGCAATTGGGCCGTTTATAATTCGTAATTTCCGTGTAGATCTATTCAAGATGGCTGTTTCTAGAATGTTCGAAAAATATTTGATTCACCAATTTAGAATGAAAAACGTATTATAAAAATATATTTTGAAGTAATATGATAAAAATGCCATTGGACTTAAAAATACGCTACTGAGAAGTAATGAAATCTTTTGCTTTGAATTTATTTGAAATAAAGTTCACTGATTCGAGGCTTCTTTAAAATAACGACTTTGCATTGACTCTAGTGTTTGGGTAGTAGTTTTAAAATAAATACTAAAATAAATATTAACGCTGCAGATTTGTACAGGAATATTATAAAATTTAATTTGATTTGAAAATAATGTTTAAAACTTACATTTAATATTATAAAATTTAATTTAATTTGAAAATAATGTTTAAAACTTACATTAGTGATACACACATGGCGGGTTTAAAACAAATTTTAACAAAAATAAAACCATATATTTGTGATACATCTATGCAAATACGTTAAGGAAACTGAGATGTACTATGAATTTTGTCCGAAACAATTTTTTTTTGAAATCGTGTTGACTTAGTTGTAAATGACATATTCATTGACAGGATGCACTTAGTGATACACACATGGCGGGTTTAAAACAAATTTTAACAAAAATAAAACCATATATTTGTGATACATCTATGCAAATACGTTAAGGAAACTGAGAAGTACTATGAATTTTGTACGAAACAATTTTTTTTTTTTAAATCGTGTTGACTTACAGTTGCAAATGACATATTCATTGACAGGATGCACATTTATGGTAGGCTAAATGAGTCAGGATGTTACAGAAATAATCAAGAATTCATTTCGACATTATATAATGCATTTTGGAAGGTGCTCCATAACATGTTTAAAACTCGTGTTGTGTATTGTGAAAACGCAACGTGGACGTTCATAACAATCCATGCACAGAAGACGCAACCATGGCTCACCGTTGGACCAACAACGGCAACCTCAACTTAGGTCAGTGGATATTAAGCCAAGTAACTTAATTTAGATTAAACGTTCAGTGTTATATTACATTAAGTATAATTTTGTAAAATGGGACCTTTTTATGCTCAGTTCTTTATAACAAATAATCATCTTATGAATTATAGGATTTAACAGGCAGCCTAATTAATTAATGTTTCGTTTACGTTTCAATTACTATCGCAGCATTCAGCACTGGAGTAGCTGAAGAAACTCACGGTTGGCAAACCGAAATGTTGTACACTATCCGCTATAAAGTTACAGCGGGACACGCTTAGTTCATTTTCTGTGAGGGGACTTTCAGTCAGGCACAAGTATTGCTTTAAATCCGAGTGTTATTTGACAGACCAGCGCTTTAATCTGCTTCCTGGCAATTCTGGTACAAGCGTCCGTCGCCAAATCACAATATTATGGCGACTACTTTAGATTACCCATCGGTTCCATTGTCCCAGTCAGCCCCATAGGACCAGAGTCCCATCGGCACAACGGCAATCCCAGTTCACAACGCTCTAGCTCAGTGACAGATGCATCCAGCGACTTCGAAACTGGTAGGGGTTGCTACCCTTCGTACCCCCTGCATCCAGCACATTTCCCGTACCGACAGTTCTAAACATCATCAACGCACCTTGCTAAATAGGGACCAGAACTCAAAAACCTTTCCGAGTCTTGCAATGGTGTCAACGTGATATTACAACTAATCCAGAACCTTGACGACTTAATAATATTTATACTCTCGTGTCTGTTAAAGTGTATGTACCCTTTTTCGCATTCTACAGAAGAACATTTTATAACTTTCTTTTAAATTAATACGGGAACAATTTACAATTCAAAGTATAACATCTTGAAACTCCGTTCTTGAGCTATGCAGAACTCCAGTATAAAACTGAACTCTAAGGAAGCTAATGGCGATATCTATCGTAACACTCGAGTAATGAACTGTGAAGGAATTTACCGTAATGGCGTGGCGCACGGACGTACTCCTTTCAGAAACCTCAAAAACTTCCTTGCCACATTCATGGAGTCGGAACTTCAGATGTGCTTCAGTCTCGATTATACTTTTTTAAGATGAACTTCAAGTGGCTTCTTCCCTACAAATTTTCGAACACTTAAAACCTTCGTTCATGACTAAAATCAAGCGCACGCCGGGATGTAAATTTTTTAAACATTCGCCTGTGAAATCTTTAGTGTTACATCTACGCGTGCAGTGATGCACTTCGCATTGGCATCAGGAAACTAATTTGTGCGTAGTATCAGGTGACAGTCAGAACGTAGCAACTGTTAATAATTATCGACTCGTCTTTAACTAGATTTTCAAATCAACGCATGCTACACGCCTTGTCCACGTTCTTATTAAGTCAGTAGATATTGTGAACAAGTTTTTTTTCTTCTCCAAAGTTAAGAAGAGCTGAATATTTCTTCTTCCAATACCAGTTCATTGTCTTCATTTACACACGTCTTTGCGAATTCACAATGAAATACAGCACAATTTCCGTTTCGAAACACCTCCTTCGTGTCGCTTTCAAATCCAGAAGTTTCATGACACATAGAAGCACAGCCTCTCCCATCTGTATTATTGATTGTCAGTCTGTAATTGTACTTGGAAGCTTTGGCCTTTGGCCCTACGTAGAAAACACAGGAGTAAAGGAAGCCATCGATGACTTCAGACATTCTGAAGAACACCTCGTTCATCGCGAACAGAGCTTGACACCAAGCTGACGACGTTTCGAAGTTTGGCAGCCTAGCGTAGTGTAGTCCGAGTACGTCCCTGTAGTCTCCAGTTTCCACATGTTCGCTTCTAATGTGATCCTTCATATCAGCAATAGGTCCCTCCCAGGAACAATCCAGAGAAGCGATAACGAAAGGGCACTTGTATTGGCCGTGGGGACATTCTGATTGGTGCTTACTGATAGTATCTATAGAAAACGCCTCTGTGCATCCGTCTTTAGTGTATTTGCAAGGTAATTTTACTTTCCTGCATATGTTTTCAAGACTTCTGTTTTTCACGTCTGTGAATTTTCTCTTGCAAATAGGACAATCCTGGAGTTTAGATTTGCAGGCGTTGCATACGTTATGGCCATTACCACACATTGCAATTGGTGGTAGCAAGTACTCCATGCAGATAGGACATTCCAGTTCAAGAAGCAGGTCCTCTGAAAGGTTGTCCATCTAAAGGAAATAAACGAGTTTGAGGTTTACATGCGTCATGTTTGTGTTTTTTGATTAAAATATATAATAAAATTCAGGTCAATACACAAAACTTTATTTAGATGTTAAAATTTAAAATTTAAATGTTAAAATTTTAAATTTGCGCCATTCATCACTATAAGGATGTTAAAATAGAGCGCTTTCATTCACTTCACAACATGTTTCGATGTAATACATCATCTTCAGGTGTTGTCTTTTAAAACTATTTTATATTAAAATGCATGCTACAATAATGAATATATTGAAAGACATGCATTATAATATAAAATAGTTTTAAAAGACAACACCTGAAGATGATGTATTACATCGAAACATGTTGTGAAGTGAATGAAAGCGCTCTATTGTAACATCCTTATAGTGATGAATGGCGCAAATTTAAAATTTTAACATTTAAATTTTAAATTTTAACATCTAAATAAAGTTTTGTGTATTGACCTGAATTTTATTATATATTTTAAACGAGTTTGAGTGTATTAATTAAAACAGCGTATTTACGTTCCGTATGTTTCTTAGAATAATAAACGATAATGTTATTAAACCAATTACAATGTGAAGGCATCTTAGCGACCGTACCTGAGAACACTGAGCTTTTCTGAACACTGTCTTGTTCGGGGTGTTCAGGAGCGTAAGCACGTACACACTACCGCTCGCGGCTGGCTATTGTGAACTGAAGTTGGACGCTTAGTTGGTGGTAAATTATACTCCAGTGTTTTATCAGTTCATAACACTACCGAGTCAGTGAGATACGAGCTATCTGTAGCCTTTCGAGCGCGGAAAGATAGAACCAAACTCCCATTTTCCACATATTTGTTATATTTACTTATCGGATGTATTATCGTATTCATTATTTATCAAACGTTCGCCGTTAAACATGGAAAGTAAAACGGAAGTCATCGTGGTGTTGTTGTCGTTAGTGGTGGCTTTATAGGTTCGTCAGAGCAGGTGCACCAGAGATTGATTTTTCATGTCAGGGGTATATTCTAGTCACTTCCTTTCGTGCCCTGGAGAACTTATTAAAAAATTACAGCACATTTGCTCATTTCATGACTGTTTCGTATTTATAACTCTTGTTATGGAATATAATTAATTTCTTATTTGTAAATGCAGATACGTACAGCATTTAGGGAAAATGAATACCTAACCGGTAACTGCGTGGCCCTGAATCTCTCTGCGCTCAAATTTCTAAAGTCAGCTCCTCAAACATTTGCAATAAATCGATTACATTTTTTAATCACACGCAGAGAATTATATGTTAGTGACAACTTGATTTGCTTAGATTCTAGGTAATTTTAAATAAATAATCATTTTTCACAAGGGTTCGACTTTTTTAAATCAGATTCTTACCTGTGTTATGTTGGGATTCAGTTGTTAGCTTCAAGACTGAGGAGGACAGCCAGAGCCTGTTCTCATGAAACAAAGAAAATGATTCGTCTTTTTCGTGATAAAATATTCCTTGTGGTGCAGATGAACCTGGAATGGGCGTGACAAAGAGAGAAGGCCGTATGTCGCAATCTGCTGGTGTAAGGCGTAATATAAGATCAGTCGTGACGCGATACGACGAAGATCTCTCTCTCTCTCCTGCGGTGCTGCGCGTGTAGCCTCGTACAAACTGGCCGACGTTTCAGAGGTGATTAATACCTCAATAGATCAGGGCTCTGACGATGGAGACATATTTTAGGTAGACGTTTGACATCTGGTGCGAAGATAAATCATATAAATATGCTCACAAATTCTGCATGAAGTATTGTATGTAAGTCAACAGTAAGTTTTATTGGAATCGCTAGGTCGTGGCGTTTGATATTTTGTCTTGAAAGAATAATGAACGTGGTCAATAGCTCCTAATTCGTAGGGGGGGGGGGCTGTTTTGAACACGAGTCTATTAACAACACACTTGTTTATATCTCTATAAGAATAACCACGTGTTATAGTTCATATGCGACTAGAAAATGTATATTCTGTTTACAAATATTTCAACTATGTGCGTTCCTCTCAGACTTATTTAAGACTGACGGTGTTTGAGAACTGTATACTGGTGGATAGGTTAGGAAGATGGTTGTCTTCTGGGTTATAATCGTATAAGTCTACCACCGTTTCAGAGGCTGTTGCTTCTTTCATCCACTCGTCGCCCTGAGGATGGAGGCGGCAAGGACCTCTGAAAACTTTGGTAAACTTCTACCAGACTACAAGGTGTTACAACCCAAAAGACAGCCATCTTCGGACTAGCCGCCGTTAGAACCTGAAATCTTATTTGGGTTAAGTTTGGTTTTACACTTTTAATGAATTAATGTATCTCATAACAGCGGCTTCCTCGCGGGACACAATCTGACCACAGCCTTGCTGTAACTTGAGTTTCGCCTGGCAAAGCGTCCACTTTTGGAACCCAACTCTGAATATTTCCTTTGCTCTGAGGAATCTGTGTTGCTGTATGTGGTGCGCCTTTCTGTAACGGCAACTTCTCCGTCACGTTTATAGGACGTGTATCCTACCTACCCAAGACATCGCAGTCAAACGTAGATTTTCAGTGTTGTTCGTTGTAGAACATTGATAATTACGAACATGGCTGTCTTCTGGTTTTTATTGTCGTGTAGTCCGGTAGACGTTTAACAACGTTTCGGAGGCCCTTGCTGCTTCCATCTTCAGGGCTATCCCACTAAATGATTGTTTGGGGAATATTGATTTAAGATATTTAAGCTACTTGGAAGGAAAATCAAAGGGCTAAAGACGATTTAAAATTTAAAATATTGTTTGTATTTTATTGAACGACGCTGGTAGTAGCTTAGACTATGTAACATCGGATTATAGGTTGATTAATGACTAATAAATGGAAAGGATACACAAGGAAGCTGTCGCCGTCTAATTTAAGGTTGGCCACCAGCTCAAAATTTTTAATGTGTGTTTCAGTTCTTACAATAAGTAGGCCAATACGTTTGTTGTGACACATTATTTATTGTAGACTGTATCCTGTTTTATCAAAGTTTCTGTTTCTTACATTAGTTCCCAAAGCTGCCTAATGGTACCAGCACTTATAAAATAGAGCATTTTACAATATAGCATCATTACCGATTATGCTTTTGGCCTCTGGGAGCACATTAACGGCAAAATATTCCTAAACTGTATGCTATTAGGCGTACACACCAAACTTCTTGGACTTTAATCCGAAGCTCATCTAAATAACTTTTGAAAATTCGGTCCGTACCGCAAAGTAAACAACTCATCACCATTACAAAGATCAACTGGTTAATGTTGATAATGGAATAATCGCTGTTTACACTGAGAATCATAAGAACCACATGAATGAAATATGTGGGTAAAACAAAGTTATTGAACGTTAAAGCAGGTGGTACATATAATTACCATTCAGCCTGAAGTGTTGAATAACGGGCCGTACAGAGCAGACACGTTTGATGTGTACCTAAAGACGGCGACACAGCTTTAGAGTGGTATGTAATGTATGTCACTCGGAATGTTTGGAAAGCAAATAAAATATGACGATAATGCATCCTTAATTTCTCAATATTTTCATTGTTTACTATAATAGATACACATCTATTATCATACATTCACTATTGTTCACTGCATCCAGTTTTGATACACTGAACATGCAATTACATTTTAATTCAGTTCATTTTTGGATATTTCCATCTGAAACTTTAAGTTATTTTTCATGTTCACAAAATTCTTGACAACATCAAAATGCAATTTAAGACATTTGCCAGTTTCTCGAATATCGTCCATACTGTCCACAAAACTTTGAGTCACATGGCATATCGATATACTTCCCATATCGTCTTTGTTATCGAAAATCATCTTGTATCGATATTTTGCTGAATTTTCCCTTGGGCCTATATATTGCAGTACTCCATAGAGAGTACCGTTCTTTACTGAGAAATATCGATAGAATATTTCACCGTAAGCGAATATGATGTAGCAGTACCTTCGAGCAGGCTTGATGTCTACCAAGCCAGTCATAAATTTTCCCTTGTATTCGTATGTCCATTCTTTGTGCGAATTTGTGAGATGCTTCTTCAAGTCTTGCAGATTTCCACCCCAAGAACAGTTGACTGCAGGCACCTTGAAAATGTCAAAATAATAAGAGCACCTCAGTTGTAGAAAAACATGAGTGTGTGAACTGAAATATCCTCTTGATTGCCCTCACCCCAAAAAAGTTTGTGTCCATTACATAAAAGGGCGGATTTATAACTTGTGTTGGGCAAGGCCGTGGTCTAGGCAACACGGAGTTTTCCTCCGTGGCATCCCAACAATTACTCCATTCACACACAGAAGAAGGCAATGGCAAACCACTTCTGGATCATCTGCCAAGAACGTA
Source organism: Zootermopsis nevadensis (assembly GCF_000696155.1). The sequence goes on from NW_019061056.1 coordinate 39,869, forward strand.
TATGAACAGGTCCCAGTCCGAGAAGAGAAAAGGATGGAAGGATCCTGTTCATATGGACCTGTCGTCAGACAGAACACTAAATAAAAAATAAATAAATCTGTAACCTTGCAATCAGCGACACGTAAATAAACACCTCCTTGTGGACGATCATAACTAAATTGAATAAAAACGAGGCGTTCAAGACTCACGTTTACTTATACTTCTTATTTTTTGTGTGCACAGAATACGGCCCTAAATTTGTCTCGTGTTTCAGAAACACCCTGTACATTCTACGCTGTAGATTCAGCGGGAGATCTAAAATTGTAATGTATTACCTTTCTTAACGGGCAGCCATACACGTTGTACGAACAGACCTTTTCATGTTTATTCTTCATGTCCAGTGTGACCTTCTTAGTGCATCCGTACTTCGAATAAGTGCAAGGATACTCGATCTGCCTCGCTATTTTCTCTAAAGCGACATTCCTTATTTTCACAAATGGTTGTCTGCAGGTAGGGCATTGGTTTACTTTCGGTTTGCAGCTGGGACAGATGTTGTGTCCGTTAGTGCAGAAGACGATAGGTGGCAGCATGTATTCCGTGCAAACCGGACACTCTAGCTCACTTAGTAGGCCTTGCCTTAGGTCACAGGAGATGGTGTTCATTGTTGAACGGGTTCACTGTGCTGTAACCAAACATTTTGATAACAATGACAATTGGTTCACTGTACTGTAACCAAACATTTTGATAACAATGGTTTCATTGGATCATTGTGATTTAAATTGTGTGAGACGCCACATCACACCATTTAAACTCAAGGAGACAGTTCCAATTTCTGAAACACTTCGTTTAAGAATACTAGACGATGGACAAAGTCGAGAAATTCAGCAATAATTATACCTGAGCCATAAGATGCCATTCCACAACCTGTTTCCTCAAAAATGATTTTTTATATTTTCCTTCTGTCTACATCTTCCCAGTGGCCTATTCTCGTCATATATTCCGACCACTCACTTCCAAAAAAACAATTATTTTAGAATTCAGTCCGTACCGCGTAGAAAAGTCACACTTTACTGCTATAAAGATCGGTTGGTTAATGTCGTCGCTGTGTAGTCTGAGAACCATAGGAACCGAACAAAGAATTACTGGTTGTGCCACGTGGCATTAGACACTTCAACGAACGACGTGTCGAAGAAACCGCTTCATCTGTTACGAAAAACAAATTCGACTTACGTGTCACATCCTTTGGAGCGCAATCCTACGTGCAACAAAGCGTTTAGATTATATTTCGTGCTTCTCGTGATCATTGACGTGGCTACTATGGTAAGTTAACCGAACTTATTAACAATTACGTAAGCTTTTAGAAACTTGCCTTTGTGTTTTCAGCAGAAGTCGCGTTCTGTTGGTTAAACCGAGACTGCAAGACTTTGAATGGGTGTGATGAGCTTCTGCGTTGTGATAAAACTCCTTATCTACCGATAAATAATAATTCACGTGACAAATATTCCACTCCTCTGAACCATCCAAAGCCAAAGCAAAGAATAGCACCTTTCGTGGCCTGTGGCATGTTGTGCTGTTTCCTACGCTATATACTTTACACATTACATTTTTACGTCGAGTAGATTAGTGTAGCTAGTAAGGCTTCAGACACCGGTAGAGTCACGAAAGAACATTATGTTCGATGTTGTCCATTGAGATACATTTTCTCGACGTTTCTGTTTCATCGACGTTTCTGGAGTTTATTATTATTATCATTATTATTATTATTATTATTATTACTGAGAACGGTCGGGATTCGATCAGGCAGTCACCAAGGTACTTGGACCACCCTGTGGTCTAAACTTGGTTTAGCGTACAAGGCTAGCATTTCAATGGTCCAGACTTCGATCCCAACCGTTGTCACTAGTAGTAAAAAAGTGTCAGTATTATGACGACCAATCACGTTACAACTTGAGTAGTCATCACTCGACACTTTGTTTGTATCGAACGAACATCAGACAATAGACAATATATCCAATAAAATATTTCTATGATTCAGAATAGTAAGTCATTTAAGAGATATCCGGTTCGATTCTCTGCTGACTTAGCAGCTAATCTGACTGAAGTTCATTTCCGCTGTCCGGCCTGTGCTGGGATCTCGCCTTGAAATCTGCCACGTCCAAATTATTACTAATCCTTATGTAGACTTAATCACCATTCTTGATATTTGTAATATATTTTTTCGTTTCTTGACGATTCCAATTATGCTGAAGGGAAGGAGGTTAACCCATTCGTAACAAACTTGAAGCGTCGTTAAATAAGATCTCGTGCGTTACTAATATCGTAACGTACAGTTTGAAACAGGGGGGGTCCTGTACCATTGTGACACACTTTACGTTTTGGTATAATACGTCATTGGTTGTTGAACGTAATTGAGGATAATCTGACAATTATACGATCGTATAGGAATTTATTATCCGAACTAATTGAAGAGGACATGCTTTGGATTATAAATTTAATCGGATTGTCCGACAACAGCTTCCGTGCTTGCGGGATTTAGTATGTTCATTACCGTGACATTCCGGTTTCGAATCCCGGTCTGGTCGTAAGTACAGTCCACGACTGTAATCTTGAGACTTGCGGGGGTGAGGAAGTGGGGTGAAGGAGGAAAGCGCCTGCCTTTGACGCTACAGACTTCCTGCATTCCTTGCAAGTCTCAAGATTACAGTCGTGGACTGTAGCTGAGTATTAGATGGGGCTTGTAAGGGCTAAATTAATAAACAAATTAATTTTCGTAAATGATGAAACAAAGGGAGCTCACTTTAGAACCGCTGTCGAAAGAACACAAGTAGACAGCCTGTACAGTTGTTTACCGCATTGATTTACCGTGGGCGCTGGTTACAGATAAGACCTCTTTATCTGTTTGTAATTCCCATCCCAGTGAGACACTTCATAAATTCCTGTCACATGCGGAACTCCACCTCTGGACATGTACAAAGTGCAAGCAAGGATACACCCTTACCCGGAAATCGGACATTCTCTATTTAAGCCAGTTGGCTCGATACTCGACACAGATAGGACATTTGTTTTTCGTTATTGCATCCCGACGGGTCTGGTTCAGCTGCTTTTTCCAGGGGTAAGGCGACCGGAGTGTGAAGTAGGTACTCACCTCCATCCCGAGTTGTAATGCCGTGTATCCTGGTCGATTTGTAGTGTGTCCGCAAAACCGTCAACTTTTTTAAGGACTCTGACGTATGAAATTAATTTTAAGAAGTGCCGTAAACTTGGAAAACCTAAACCGCTTTGTTAACAAACAGTTTCCAAACAACTTATCTGTGGAATGTCGCATTTTACTAGTCACTTCTCTCGAAAAGAGATGGTCGTTGCAAAATTAGTCTTACGATGACGACAGAAGACTTACATTTATGCTTATAGCCAATTGCCATCTGCTTTCGTACTCATTACTTTGCATATAGCTCAGAAATCCTGCACATAATTTTCGTTTGCTTCTGAGAACAGCAATTTATTTTTAATTCAAATATGTCACCGGGATATTTACAACTGTAATGACAATTTGGTGGAGTATTTTATTGTACAGGACAACAGCGTTTTCAACCCTTCAGAACCCACTGGTTACTTTTTGAACCACGTGCGTCAACAACCATTTACTTTAACCACACAATTTTGTATTTGTGGGTTCCGTATGATTCTCAGAATAAACAGCGTGAAACATATTGCCTTTGTAATATATATGGGTCATTTAGACGAGTTTTTGTTTTCGTGGTCTAGGCAACACGGAGTTTTCCTCCGTGGCATCCCAACAATTACTCCATTCACACACAGAAGAAGGCAATGGCAAACCACTTCTGGATCATCTGCCAAGAACGTATATGAACAGGTCCCAGTCCGAGAAAAGGATGGAAGGATCCTGTTCATATGGACTTGTAGTCAGACAGAACACTACAAATAAAACAAACCTATAATTATTTGGTTACTCAGGCCAATTACCCACAAACATCAACTTGAAAGCTAATACTTTAGTAAAGTCGGAACAATATTAGTGAACTAACGTTCTCAAAGTGATGGCGTTTCCTCCATAAAGGATGTCAAGTTGCTGTTGTGTGTTGCTCAAGATATGACATCATCTGACATACAGGTCTCTTTTTGTCTAGGTAGGTAAAGACAGAAATTAATATTTTACCTATGAGAACCCAGGAGCTGAGATTTCCAGTGTCATCCCGATGTTCCTAGTGAATATGATACTGACGTTGATGAGAACTCTCACAGCTTAACGTGGAATCCGAACCACAATAAAGGCGTAGTATTCTCAATACACACAAAGTTTTTTGGCTTTGGTGTTAGACATGAGAAGAGGGGAGGATAGGATATGTGATAAAATTAACGCTGGACTCGCGTGTTATCGAATTCAATACCTTGTGTACGGTGGACCTCATGTCTAGGCCACCAGGTCCTCAATTGTGAAATGACATTTACACAACACCACAAGTGGGATCTACAGGTACATTGCGTTTTCAAATGTTTTATGGACGTGTCTATAAAATAATTACCAAACGACGTCCGTCATTGATGGTCACCTGTCACGTTGTGTATGCTATACACGTGGATTCTGTATCATCTAAATGATGTTCTGTGGAGTGGAACATGTTCAAGTGACGTATTAGTCCTTGAGGTTAACAAGCAAATGTAAATATATAATATTGATTGTGTAAGGAGTAAAAAGTGTTTATTTCAAATTCAGCAATGTTGTATATAAATGTTAACAAACACTTGAACTATTCATTATACAGTACAATACAATTATTTCTTTGCTAATTCATTGCATACAAACAGAAGGTAAGGAGGTAAAATTGTCATGTGTTTAATTAAGCACCACGCCATGAAGACGTAAGGGGAAGTGGATATACAGCTCCACGCATTCTTAACTGGATACTCAGACTCTTTAGAGCTACTCTGGGCGTGGAGGTAAAGATAGGAATGCCTGTCTCAACCAGGAATCGAACCCCATAGCCACTCATATAATTGACTGGGCTATCCTGTCCTAAGCATATAAAACTTATAAAAATTTCTTGTTTCTACCGTGATCGAGTAAAAAACTACCAGATTCAAAGTAAAAATGTCATTAGTACCTTTACTTACATGGACAAACTACTGATAGACAGACAAGCTGCATTCACTGCTTAAACTTGAAAAATTTCTAACGTGTACGGCAATTTGCCACTTACTATGAACCGTTTTAGCAGATCACACGGAAGCATGATGCCTTTCCCTGGCGCAAAAATATCCTCAGCAATACTGGAAGTGACTTGGCTAACCACGATGTTCTCAATACTATTCGACTTGCTGAAACATATCTTGTAACCATACTTAGAAGCATTCTCCGGCGCTCCAATATACCTGACACTAAAGTAACAGCAATTGTTCTGTAATATATAAATATAGGTATAAAATATTTCGTCATAAGCGAAGACAAACTTTCGCTCTTGCAACCCTCTGATGCCTGTTTCCATAACAAGATCTGTAGCATCATTCTGTTCAGTTACGTAGTCACTGTGTTTTTCCAGCAAGTGTTCCTTCAAGTTCCTGTAAAGATCTCCCCAGTCACAACTCTTTTCATTGGCAAAGGGACACGTATAGGGAGCATAAGCGCATGCAGCCTTGTGATCCGTCATGAAATTCAGGTAACACATTTCACTACAACCAAACGCTCTGGAAGTACAACGTTGTTTCACGTTCCTGGCCATACGTTCCAGGGCCAAATTTCTGATATTCACAAACGGTCCTCTGCAGGATGGACAAACCGTCCTTGTAGGTTTGCATGTAGAACAGATGTTGTGTCCGTACTCGCATGAGTGGATAGGTGGCAGCATGAGCTCCATGCAGGCCGCGCACTCTAGCTCCTTCAGGAAATCTTTATTCAGGTCACGATTAAAATTCTCCATTGGAGTCTTGAAGCAGGCAGACCTGTTTCAAACCAAAGCAAATTGAAAAAGTAAAACCCCTGTGAGTGACAGAACACGAATACATTCATTCGAAAGGGGGAGAGGAGGCAGCGTTCCTCATATTCAAAACCCTGAATCAACATCAGGGCTTTTCTACCTTTCAATACTTCGGATCACTTCTTACCGAATTGCAGGTCGCAATTTGTTGGAACTTACTGCCAGTTTATTAAAAATCCCACAAATTTGTTATGCAAGGAGGAAAGGATAAAAAAAATGGTTATAAAATGTTGAAATGACAGCCACAAAGGAAGGTATCAAACGAAGAAGGAAGCGCGAGTGGTGGGGATAATATTAAAATGGTTCTCACAGAAATAATACGATGGTGGTTTCAGGATATGTACTGTTGATAGGCTGTTTTGAATATGTTTATGAATTATTGGGTTCTGTAAAAAAGATTTGTTATGACAGAGTAATCTGTTTATGAACTAAACTGTCATAAACAAGTTAATATTTTTTTCAGTTTTCTCTCAGATAAATTTATTATTTATGTGAAATCAAATTTTGTTTCAGGCATAAACAGAATTAAAACTTGAAATATTTTAAAAATTTAGATAGGTCTTGCAAAACACATCAGCAGATCGCGGGTTGGGAACCTGTGCCCTATATTGATCAGGGGTAAGACTCCTAATTACCGCTGTTCGTGCGTAGTGGGTAAGAAAAATCCACCACTTTGTTCTGCATTCAACATTTTCATTACCAGTAACTTCATTCTTTTTGGAGGTTTACTGACCATACAGAACTCCAGGACCCTAAACTCAATGTTAACTGCACCTCAAAAGTTTGCATGACCACGGTGATAGTGTTAATAATAACAGTAATGGTAGCCCCTAGTGACATGTTCTGATCATGTCATGCAATTCTTTGAATTGGTTACGAGATTATTTGGAGGACGGACACACAGCAAACTAAAGTACACGAATGGGATATTAAATTAAGATGATATATTCCACAAAGTTAAAAATGCATGAGCATTAATTTTAACTTATTTCTTCGCTTAATGAAATATGGTCTGTATAAATGAAACGCGATTTGTTATTTCTTTTGTCAGTTGTGAATACGTAACGTGTCTCCTGATTTATTCTAATATGCGCTTTGATTTCAGTTAAAACTCTTACCTTTGTAGCACGAAGTCACTGGGAAGCCTTTGATTCCGGTCCTGTGCTTTGTCGAATACTAACTGGCTCACAGACGGTTCGCTCTCCGCTTACCATGGCTCCTCGCTTACCTTCCGAGAAGATAAAGACATGCTGATGTTGATTCTTTTGCAGCTGTTGAAATATACGTCGTGCTAATTTCTCTTGCCATGAATAAAGCCATTCATTTAGAGAATAAAGTCTGCTTCTTAGTATCTGCGCTTCATATCCAATGATTTCTCCCTCCCTTTTTCAAAGTCTCTCTACCCAGAAGATGGAAGAATGCTTTAAAAGAGCCCACGCATGCTATTCTGGGAAAAAGGAAAAAAGTAAGGAACATTCATATTGCAGCATAAGATGTGAGATAAGGCACATGGATGAAATAAGATTAGCGAAATCTGTTAATGGATTTTGAGGTAACGCAAAATGAGAGATACCAAGGCAGAATATAGAACCATGACGCAAGATTTATCTGGTGGCTTATGGTGGTCTTCAGGGCAGT
>NW_019061056.1:47490-78461 GCF_000696155.1 Zootermopsis nevadensis
AGAAATGTTGGTAACCACAATAAAGACTGCATGCTATATAACCCACAAAACTACATAACCAACATTCTCACTACAGTAGAACCTGAAATCTGAGTACGTATTTTGAACTACACTTTTCAGAAACTTTTATGATTTGGTATTGGTCTAGCGGTTAGAACGCTGGCCTTGTAATCCTGGGGTCTCGGGTTCGATTCCCGGCGGTGCCCGAATTTATAACTTGTGTTGGCCAAAGCCGTGGTCTAGGCAACACGGAGTTTTCCTCCGTGGCATCCCAACAATTACTCCATTCACACACAGAAGAAGGCAATGGCAAACCACTTCTGGATCATCTGCCAAGAACGTATATGAACAGGTCCCAGTCCGAGAAAAGGATGGAAGGATCCTGTTCATATGGACCTGTACTCAGACAGAACACTAAAAAAAAAAAATCAGATGTGATCAGGAAACCTCCTCCTAACTTACAAAAGACCAACGTAGAAGAAGCAGGTGACTTGGAAGATCTCTGTAAAGAGGGGAACTTTCTTTATTGTCCGTAAGAAGTCATGCAGACCTCACGAATTCTACAAATACGTATTCAGTGTGTGAAATCTAATTTATTCTATTTTATACAACCTCCACCAGTCACATACAATCGAAGGATGAACAACATAACTTCTGAATTCCTGTACAAATGTTTTGCTCGCTTCCATGATTCTCCATTGTTTGAATATTTACGCCAAATTGCGTGGTTTAAGAATGATAGAACGTCATTGATCCTGTTCGGCATTTCACTAGGCTTTTCTTTTAATCTGGAAATAGTAACTCAATTCTCCGTCAACCACGGTATATTTTATTACTTCAACTGGCAACATGATGCATTTACATGTGCTGTAGATTTCATTTTCATCCTCGTTGGCACTTCGACACCCATGAGTGATCTTGATGAATGTATCCTCATGGTCCTTAGAATCAAATGAAACGGTGTAATAGAATCTGCCAGGATCTTTCTCAGTTCCTATATACTGTGTTAGAAAATACCATATGTCATTAATGACTTTAATCGAGCGAACGAAAACTTCATTGTGGGCGAGGATTACTTGTGTGTAGTTTTTCGTGACATCGTAATTTTGAATCTTGACGTACTGAACACGTTCATTCCATTCGTGAATGTCCTGCTCGTGTTTCTCTTTGACGTGTTTTACAAGAGCTTCTCGAGAGAGCCTGACCCTGCACTGCAGTGGACAACTAAATGTCCCATAGGGGCACAGTGCCTGGTGTTGCGTGATGAGTTTTGCTCGCCTTGTTTCCTTACATCCTAAAGTCTGGTATGTGCAGGGAAAATCCAATTCAGCAGCAAGTTTCTCGAGGGACAGACATCTGATGGTTGTGAACGGGTGTCTGCAGGTTGGACAGTGTTTCATGTTAGGTTTGCAGCTCTTACAGATGTTGTGGCCGTTAACACAGAGGCTGATCGGTGGTAACATGTACTGCCTGCACACCGGACATTCCAGGTCGCTGAGGAGGGTGTGGCGAAGAAGTTCTGAAGCAGCAGTGTCCATTGGTTTCAAGAACATTGAAGCGATTTTCTGAAAAGTAATTATAGATGTTATTTGTCTGTTTTAGAAATATATCTGAGCCTAGGTGCAAAGCATCTACAGCATTTACGAGGTCTGAGGGATTTCTTAGTGTCTTTCTTAGACGACTGGTAGGAATAATGTGGCTCCCTGCATAGTCCTACATTAATGTCCTTCGTAGTACAGAATCTGCATTATTTTAATGACGTAATGTGTTTGAGGCACGAAATCATTCTAAATAAAATTAATTTTAAAAGTTTAAGGCTGACCTTATGCTGTTTAGCAAAATGATTGCAGTTTATTCTGGCAATCACGCGAAACCCATAACACAATCTGTGGGCACAATCCACAGTCACAGGTGTATGTAGTTACCATTATCCTGTCACACCAGTAGGGTCTTCGCATACTGTTTATTTCCAAAGACTTCGGGGGTGGCGAATTTATCTCCGTTTTCAGAATAAGCATGCCAATAATTTTTCAGGTTTTTGGCGATACCAACAACTGAAATTATAATTATTCTTAAATTTTTACTTTAACCTTTGTGCAGCTTTATCCAATGGCTTGTGATGTTGAAGCTACAGGATGAAGAATCTGCGGGCGCAGTGTCCATCCGAACGGCCAAGTCCCGTGTCTACCGGGAAAAGACTGAAGAATCTTCTTCAAGCTCATTGCCAGTCAGTTGCACCACCAGACTCACAAAATGTACTTACCTGAAATGAAATCTGTAAATCACAATAATTCGCAGCAGTTCAGAAATCGGCAAGCACACTGCGCCAACTGACGTTTTTCCTCCTATATCAGTCTCCATTCGTCACGGGACATATCTGATAGTCAGCTGATGTCTTTATCAGTCTTGAATCATGTGCTGTAGAACGCTCAATTCTCTGAACTGCGTCTGAAGTCAATTATATATTTACTTACATTTTCGTTGCCTGCACTTAAATTAAGTACGGTGTTCGGAAAGACGGGGTATCTCTGATTATGAAATACTGTATTGAGGGATGCTTTCTGGGTCCTTGGCATTGAAACGAAGCCCGACGCCACCACATTCCATTCAGAGTAATTTAGATTCTAATGAGTTGCCATGGAAACCGTGTTGAGAAATCAGAGTCGACAACACTTTTTAACGCGTCCGATATCAACAAAGAAATTTAACATCAAATCAATACAAGCGTCGGTGTAAATAATTAAGAATACTTCTTAAGACGATTCGCTTTAGTGAATATGACACTAAACCTTCTCCTTGTGATCCTCTGCCTTGGTAGAAATAATTCGGCCTCGTGTAAACTGATAAAATTCGACACACATATTTTCCAGGGCCATCCTTAACCATATCACACGCACTTCAATCACAGATTATTGTACTCATTGTAACAATGGTTTAGGCGCAATATTAATGCAAACAGAGCGAGACATCGTGTAAAAATACGTCTTAAAGGTGTAGTGTGTAATGGTGTGGAATTCGGTTATGTGGCCTTGACATTAAATCCGGTGGCATGCTCCGGAAAACCCAGTAATGAACATTCAACAGCAGTCAGACTTCAAGGACTCTGTCTGTCTGTCTGTAATTAATTTTGAACTTCAGATTCAGTTAGGTTTGCCCCAACGGAACATGTTACAGATTTACCTACACGTGGCGACCTCTTTTGGCTGATCATTCTGGTGTCTGGTTAACACTTTTTCTACTGTGGTCTGCGCATTACCGTGTTCATTCCGGTATCGAAGTTTCTCATATTGCATGCTTTCATTTTGATATTAGTGTCTTATGTTATGTTCTACCTTCAAGGCTGAAGTGTTTCAGATATGAAGAAAGAGGCAGTATGTTCCCTCGAAACGATGGTATGTACCTACACGGAGTTATAACCCAGAGGACCGATATCTACACCTTTATCGCCATGAGAACCTCGTATCGCATTCTCTTTGTTAGATTAGTTTTTCGGTTGTAATCTTTGAACTTCGAAAGAGTATCCTGTAACCTAACACCGGTGAATAATTCTTGCCATCAAACAGTATGTGCTTTGTGTGTAAGGCTACTCAGTTTTCGATCTTCTCAGAAGGAACTGTAGCAAAGATAAGGCGCCTGTCACTTGTTCGTTTTATCTTATCAGCTTGCTTGATGCAACAGACTTGAAAGAGAATAGCGAGAAAATTACAATGGATTTATTTGTGAAAATGCCTACCGAATTCATGTCCCATTACAGAGTGAAATAGCTAGTTTAACCTATACATTTGAAGCAGTGTCTTTAAATAAACAACGAAATGACCAGTCGAATACTGTTCGGTCGTTTCATCGGTATCTCAAATTTTCATTTTCACAGGTGTTTTCCTGCTCTTGTTTTGTATTAATTTCTTGTTTCCGAACCCGCACTATGTGATTTGATTAACTAAACAACATTTGAAGAGCTTTAGAAATTATAAAGTCCTTAAGTCCGAAAACTTTACTGAGCACTCCATCTTAAATCGAAACAGGACATCACATTCAAGAACTACAAGGACAGGGAGTCGAATTATTGTTTTGCGCAACTTTCATAAATCAAATTTAATTAATCGAAACTTTTTACATAACAGAACAACAAATTCTGTCCTTTGATTTATCTGCTACGACAATCTTTACTTCAAAATAGAGTTCCTTATTTTCAGTCACAAAATTCTTAATGGCTTTCAGATGAAGACTTGGGCATTTCCCAGAACTAAATATGGCGTCGATCTCTTCTTCATTACTACACACCACATTCCTCATAAGGATCATCTCATTTTCCGTACATATTTTTATCTCGTAATGGAACCCTGATGCTAGTTCCTTTGGCCCCACTAGCAGCATCGCAAAGTGAAACTCTCCATTTTCAACTTCAAGATGATACAGAAACACATGTCCCATACTAATTACAACTCTGGAATAAGTGAAGTCTTTATCAATATCACTTAACTGCACTTTACCAACATTTTTGACAACTGTTTTATCGATGTATTGATCATGAATCTCCTTCACATGTCCTTGTACGTCAGTACGAGGCCCTTCCCATGGGCACTGTACTTTTGGGATCTGAGCGAGCGGGCAAATATATGGACGGTGTGGGCACATCACTTGATGTCTTGATATATGTTCAATGGGCAACATTTCAAAGCAGCCAAGGTCATTGTAGACACAGGGATAATGCATGTTGCGAGCGAGGTTCTCCAAGTCGACGTTCCTGGAGTCGATGAATTGGTATTGACAAATCGTACATCCCTGAAGTCTTGGTCTGCAGTCGGAACATATGTTGTGGCCCTTCTCGCAGAGAAATATGGGTGGTACCATGTATTTATTGCAGGCCGGACATTCCAATTGCTTCATAAGGTCATTCATGGTTGAAGTGTAAAGAGACCTTTGCTGAAAACAGATGAATATGTGACTTCGGTTATACGCTGCCAACACGTATTGGGTTTCTACATTATCCCGGCTTAGGAACTCAGATATACAGAGTGATCAGACATTTGACAACTAATATTTTTCTCCGCGGCACAACTACTTAAAGAAAGGTGACCGTCAAGTTCATACAGCCTCGGGGAACCTCACGTGTGCGCAGAGGGACTTTTGAATCACTTCCAATTTCCAACATTTTTCTTTTACACGTACGGAATAACATTTTTCTAACCAAATATCGCAATATTCTGCCCAACACAATTCTCTTTTCATTTTCCCCCTTTGAGGGCCCAATTATGTATGAATTTCTTTTTTAAAAAAAAACGTATATACAAAACGAGGACAATTGGTGGCTGTGCCGCTGGGACTAGGAAACTCGGCAACCGACGAAGTGATCGCGAATAGCGTAAAGATCGTGCCGTGCCATCGATACAGATACTAAATATCTTGAATTTCTCATTGACTTAATTTTGGTTTGTTTAACGAAATTGTCACACCCAAAGGTCGATTACAAGGTGATTGAAGATGATATGGATAGAAAAGCTTGTATAGTGTGTTTTGAGCAACGATTTCTGCACGCAATGACTATAATCCCCTAGCAAGAATATCACAAGCAGAACGGTCTCAGAATTAAATCGCGTTAATTGTAATCACAAGCCTATTCATGCAGACACAGCAAGTCTGGATTTCATAATCATCTGACACGTACACAGAACTTAATAGCTTCGGCACTGCACGTCGCTCGCTTCAGCAGATAATTCTTAGAAACAGCAGAGCGATCGAATACCCTTCAATCAGCGTATTGCTGTGATGGAACAGAAAATTATTCGATATACAGTTCAGTTATATTAATGGTTTCTCTGTTTCTCGAGTTCTGTGAAAAGATTGAAGGTTCATTAGTTACTTAAGCTTGTAGGTACTTAAGTTTTCCATATACATCGGTTATATGGCTTCACATTACTGTCAGTTTAGAAAGTCAGCGAGTGAGAAGGTTAATTAATTGGTTAACAGGTAGATAGACTTCTAGTTAGTCACATAGTCATTTGTTTGTATATTATCTCGAAACGAAATAATCCCAAAATTGCTTTATTTCTAAAAATGTGTAGTAGCACATATTCTATTTCAGAACTTCGGATTACTTATTAATAACGTCTTAATGCCTATTATATTTATTAGTTAATTCAATTCGACTAGCATTAACCGTCATTGAATAAAAATTTACTTGGATATTATCCATCGTCTAGTAAATATAAAACGTAAAACGACGTTTCGGAGATAGGGATTAGCTCTGTCTAGTGGGCCCAACTGTGTAGGAACCTGATGACTGAGATAGAGTCCCATCTCCGAAACGTCGTTTTACGTTTTATATTTACTAGACGATGGATAATATCCTAGAAACTTTTTATTCAATTGACTCTTCACCATCGTCAAGAAGTTTTAGATTTGATTATCCCTCATGTTGAATTCCTCACAGTTTGCGAAGAGATTAAGTTTTCCGTGAGTGTTACAGAAAGTATTGAGTCTGTTACCACATCAGATAATCCTTTCAGAATATCCTTGAGCGTGTGTCTTCATACACTGCCAGAAGTCACTAAATTCACTTGGACAAAATAAAACAAAATTCTGTATGTCTCTTAGAATACCACAGATGTTTCTGCCTTGCAATCACGGTTTCTTCCCTAGGATTAATTGACATGATTAGATTATTGGCCATTATCAAATTGACATGTGTCAGTCTTTCTGTCAAACTGAGGGCGCGGCAGGAACAAAAAGACTTCAAATTGCATGTGGATGGGATGCTTATCGGTACTACAAAGTGTTTCATCTAAATCGAATTTAACATTTGGTGACAGAAACATAACAAGACAAATGGAATGGTGACACTGTTCTTCTGGGTTTTGGCGCCGTGTAGACTAGTCGTTAGGTTCCGGCTAGTCTACACGGCGCAGAAACCCAGAACATTAACGCCCTCATTGATCCGGAAATCTGTGTCCCTGAATGTTATTACCAGTCGGTGCCTAGCAAATCGTATGACCTTGACTCAATTGCCGCGAGAGGGGGTCGGAGAGTTTATTTATTACGAGGGGGTGGACCTGCTTCTGATTTCATTTTTGTGCCCTCGAACCCAGTGTCTCCTGGGTCTTCCCTCACGGGATAAAGATAACTGACCGTGAAGAGCCATGTGACCCTTTGGAGCTGTATCTCCACACTCTGTACTAGCCTTCGTGTTGTGTCATTGGAGCAGTAAACATGTATATCACGAAAATGTCTGTCTTCTAGGGATGTTGCGCCATGTAGCCAGGCAAAAGTTTACCGACGTTTCAGAGGTCGTTGCTGCCTCCATCATCATGGCGAAGTGGTTCATATCCTTCGCATCCAGGGCGGGAATCGAATTCACGAACAGGCGAACGGAAAATTCGCCCTGAACAGCAAAAAGCCACTGAGTAATGGAGGAGGGGGAGAGAGAGAGAGAGAGAGATAACCTTCGTAGCTTGCACGACTGTTGAGCAAGAAGTTCATTTGTCCACCGAAAGATGGTACCCACAGTCGGAATTATCTTGAACGGATGCTAGTAGGATTCGGGGTTCTGACGGCTGTGATGACGGAGTGGATTTCTTCTGGGTTGGACCCCTGGAACGTTGGTAAACTTCTACCAGACTACGATAAGATTGCGCTTATCTACGGAGGGCTATAATTGACATGATCGCAGTATTTCACAAACAACTGAAACAGCGTTGTTAAATGTCGCAATAACGAACCAAGGCAGGCGGCCTGCGGGTCCCACGCGACGACTGCCGATAGGTCACGTGACTTGCTGTGACATATGTCGACAAGTTCTTATAGTTGACAGACATGTGACGCAGATTGAATAAAACCACTTCGGTCACATGCGTTCCGGGTTTGTTTGTCTGATTCTCGGTTTGTCAACGCTCGGTCACTTGAACGCGGAGTAGCTGGGGCCTGAAGTGCGGGCAAGAGTGGGCCATGTGCCATCAGACAGTACAGAGAGACGGCAAGGAAGATGGAGGAAACTGGGGCAAGAATGGTGGAATTAAAAAAATGAAGCAAAGAGAAATAATGAGGAAAAGGGAGAGAGAGAAAGAAGGGTGGATAAAGAACGCAGGAAGGAAAGCCGATGAAATTAAACAACGCGACAGACGACAGTTCATAAACCAGCCGGTCCGGAATTAGTTTAACTCCATGAATCAGTCGATATTCTGTAGCATTTCTCTCTGGGAACTGCATCTTTTATCATTTTATCTCATTCGCGCGATGGAAGGCAAGACCTTGGCAATTTCAGGGACCAGAACGTTGGTCTTGGCCGTCTAAGGCCGCAGCTACCGTAAGGATTTATAAAACACGTTACTTATGCCCGTTTTCCTCAGACAGTGCGAATATGCTTCCAAGCAGAGCACGTCCTTACGAACTTCAACATACATGTTCCATGTTGACCTTACAATCCTTCCTGTGCTTAACTACTGTAATTAATTCTTTCTGAAAGAATAACGAAGAGGTGAATAGGAAATTTCACCCCCACAAGAAGGGCTGTGCACCCTCTTTACGTTTTTTTTTAAAAGCCTAAATGCGCTGTTCAAGTATTCACTTGTTTGATGTCTACTTAACTTTTATCGTATAATTTTTCTGGATGATGCTTTCAAATAATCAATTAAAACGCTCGAGTGTCTGTCTTTTGTTCCATTTTCATACGTGGGAAGGAAACTGGGTCAAACGAAGGATTTATAGATACATAAAAGTTATTAAGTTGTCCCGTGTCTAAACACGACGCCATGAAGACGTATGGGGGAGGGGTACTCATTCGGGCCGAGATCAGTTTTGTTTTGACCGGGGCCAGAGGCGAGTGAACATTCTGTATTTCTACTGGGTTCGTTCCTTGTGTTTTTGGTGCCTGATTTTTGGACGGCGGATGTGTTTCGAGTCTTTTCTGATTGTCTGCCGGAAAAAAAAAATTTTGAGCGTGTCGTACGTTGAAAACATCTGAAGTAAGTGGCACTGTATTTTAAAAAATGTGCAGTTTTGTTTGAGATGTCGGAAGTGTTTCGAAGTTGAAAAGGGGCAGATTGTTCCGGCTTATGGGGCGGGGTGATGGGGGGGTAAGACATTTCCGAAAGTTGTGTAAAAATGTCTTTGCCGGTCTCTGACAAACACGGAGCTGATGGTTTTTAAGCGCATCAATTTTAAGATGTTGATAGATATATATGCCTGGGCAATGGTAGGCGCTTTGTTCGGTGGGCATTAGAATTTTCTCGTCGACGCTGGAGGGGGCCTAAATTGGAACTTTTTGCCGACAGTGGCTCAAAGCCGAAAGCTTGACCGACGACCCGTTGCAATGATGTGTCACTTGTCGGTCACGGGGTTAAATGTTTTCAAAATCACCCACTGTGTGGGCCGACAAAACAACCGAAATATTATTTTCGGGACCACCTACTTTGAAGTATTCTGTGTCAACTTTCATGTATATTCTTAGACTAACTTTGTAGTAATGCAGCAAATACTGGAATTTAAAGTACCACAAAAGTAATTGAAATCTCTGATTATTTTTACGGACACATTATATTTTTAAATTATTTGTGATAATTTGTATGAAGACCGGTGCATCGAAGTAACAAGTTGGGAGACTTAAGTGTAGATGGAAGGATAATATTAAATATATCTTATATAAGTGTCGTACGAGGACGTGAAGTGAATTAATCCAGTTCTTACGCAATTTTATGAAAAGTACCAATTTCTTATAAGATAAGCCGTTCAAGATTATACAATATGAGTCTGGTTTGAGGATTATTTTAGAGCGATGCGAACCAATATTAAACTTGTCCAACTCTTCCCGATAACCCCCGTGCCAAATGTAATTGAAATCGATTTACAGAAATGACTTCTTCATGGAGTAAGTCATTAGAAGATGTAAAACCTCTGCAGTTCACACTTACGACATAGGAGCTGGAATTCATTGTGTTTCGATGTTCGCTCACGCCCTGTCTCCAGAGCAACGCTGATTGCCGAAATACGTCCTAATCTGAAACACCTGCTGAATGTGGACAAACACGTGGGGACTGCGTGACTCACCCACCGCCTTCTTGAGTGCATTAACACAAAACTTGGTCCATTTGTTTTGTCCCAAACCCCTCCGTTTTTCTTGCCCATTCACTGTATTCGTTTTTGTCTTGTGTTTGCACTTGCAAAATGTTGAGACGTGGACCCCGAAATTTTTTGTGCTAAAATCATGGAAGGCCAGTGGGTGGTCCTAGAGGATACCTTCTCCTTGCGGGTTAAAAGGAGACAAACTTGAGAGCTACAGCGGCTTATGTCACGATATGATACCAAACTTTGTATTTATTCTACTGGTCGAGGAATCCGTTATCTACCTCGTTTTGTAAACGATAGTAGTCAAGATATAACTCGCCTTTGTTAAACCCGAAGTTTCATCATCATGTTCATGAGGATTCACAATTTTCCACGCGATTTCTCTAAGATCCGTCTTAATATTATCCTCGCATCTACGAAAAGATCTTAAAGTTTCTTCTTCCCTTTAGGTTTCCGGCAACAGAACTCTTGTAATCATTTACAAATTAAAAACGTCTCTGAATTAAATGATAAATATTGTATCAGACCATTCTCAAGGGACCACGTGCCGCAGGTACAAAATCATTGACACAACTGAGTAGGATTTTAGGTTCTCACAGCGGTCGGTACGAAGATGGCTGTCTTCTGGGTTTACCGACGTTTCAGAAGTGCTTGCTACGTCAGTCATCAGGGATCTATCTTTAAAAATCATTGTACTCGACATAAGCCAGTATTCTCCTCCTGGTAAGACGCAGAGAAGAAGATCAGTAGGCCACGAAACTGCGCTATTGACAACAGCGCATGAATTACAGCTTCAGGACCCTCAGTCTCCAGTGTGGGTCAAGCTTAAGGTTCAAAAACAACCTTGAAGACATCCCTAGTTATGTTTATGACTTGTCAGGGGTTTCCTGATGTCGAGAGAGCGCGCACAATACTCCAAACCAAAATCCTAAAAACTGCCTGGTTTTTGCGGTATCATAAATTACTTGTGGGAGAAAACTTGTCTGTGCACCTCAGTTGCTTCGGGGTTTTAGAAGCGTGTTTAGAATGGGTAATGGATGAGTAGAAAGGGAAGGAGGCAGCCAGAAAGAAATGTTCTTTAAAAGGGCTATTGTAATAAAAGTTTTAACAACAACAACAACAAAAAATTGTTCTGAAAGGGAAATATGGTTTTACTGATTGGAGCCTTCAAGTAAGCAAATGGTTGTCTTCTTTCTTACTATTTCTTCATTGATTTGAGACAATAAGGCGTGTCTCTGTTGCAGACTTATTCAAAGAGTTGTCATGGTTATGTTGTGAGAACATACCTGCATTGTCTATTGTCAGTGTTGAAATATTCACACAATTTGTTCGACGTTGTACAGTTCACCTGTCTGTCTTTATTTGCGTGTCTCTACAAAATGTTTGTGGTAAACGCTGAAACGAAGAGACGGCTTGGGACGTCTTTTCCTGTTGAATAATTAACAAATATCTAGCAGTATTTGAATATTAACTCGAACTTGTGTGACCCAAAATGATTGTGGCCATACGTCGACAAACCGTTATTCCTTAAAATGCCAATATTCGACCCTAAACGAAAATGATTGTGGCCATACGTCGACCAACCGTTATTCCTTAAAATGCCAATATTTTTGTTTGTTTTGTTTTTAAGAGTGAATATTTCTGAAATACTTACCCATAAAAACAAATATTGAATATTGATGGGTATTTCAATCTACGTACTGTTTCAGATTTATGCGTTCCTGATTTTGAAACCTTAGAAACATTAGAAATTAGGAACGTAAACTGAAAGATACATAATATATTTAATGATATGTCTGTCAATACATATTCAGGGTTAGCGGAGATAAATGTATCTGCTAACACAGACGTTGAAGTTTTACATAATTAATTGTATTTGTTAGTTCACTTCAAATACATAAATATGAAAATATACAAAAGTATATTTGATTTAAAACAGTGATATTTTGAGGGGATGATTTTTGTTCCTTTTATAAAGTCAATTAAATAATCTTCAGTTTATAAAAAAATAGAGCATTCTTTAGAAAAGATTTTATAGCCTACTTATATAAGATAAGGCGTTTTATAAGTACGAAGACACAGCAGAAACTTCTTGTGCTCACTAAGACATAAAATCGAATGCCTTTTCTAAATTCTGTTTACGTTACCCATTCCTACACTATAAATTTCATAGTAACCATAGCAACGCCCTATAAATTAGTAGGAGACGTGTGGAATTCTTGAGAGGGTTTGTTTTTCGCATTTTGGTGGTGGCAAGTCGGGCTGCAGGCATGGCAACAGATGACTGCAACAGCGATAAAGCTATCGGAGTGCCGACTGCCAGGAGTTAAATCAAATGAAGGAAATAACAGTGAGTCATGGTCGAATTTCACAAGCGACGGAATTCCGGGACAGCAGTGCGTTTTGCTGGTGTGAAATTATTCTGGTTCTTAAGACGCCCATCGAGTAGGGGCGTCATTATTCTCTTCCTTGTTTACTTAACGATGCTTCCTCAGCCACACGAGTTAGTTCCGAATGGGACGGTGTGCACCATTTATAGTTAGCGTACGGAAGAGGCCATTGCACATTTAATATACTTTCTCAAATGTGGTCGAAATGAGTAAAACCATGTAAATTACCAGCCAGGTTGACTGCCTTCGATGCCGAGGGTTGAATACAATGCCTCTGGAACACGACGAAGGCCAACCAACACACTTCCTTGCGAGCTGTAGTTAAGTTAGTTTTGAAATGTACGTCGAGCTGAATACTTGTATTTGGATTGTGACTTCGTGTGGTCTTCTAGAACAGTGGTATTCAACCTGGGGTACGCGAAGACATCTTAGGGGGTACGTGAAATTTAAAAAAATATATTATTTTATGATAAACACTGAATAATCAGTAATGTAATTTATTTAATTTATTTTAGATGTAGATTATATACTATGTATAACTTGAATTATACACCAACAACTTTGGGGGTACAAAGTTGAAGAGAAATTATATCTGGGGGTACGCGAACAAAAAAAGGTTGAATACCACTGTTATAGAAGGCCTTTTACCTTGAAGATTATGGGGATACGTTCCTGCGAAACGTCGGTATGCACGCGGAGTCAGAGCAAAGTTTACCGCAATTAAAATCTTCACGGTCGTGAAAACTTCAGATTTCTCTCATTCTTAGGCTTGAATTGGTTGTTTGAGTCTATTATTTTATGTTAGAATCATGTGGAAATAGCGGATTGTGCTCACTGACGGAAGGAAGGAAGTCAGAAAATCGAGAAAGGGTGAACGCGACATTGCAAGGAAGCTGGAAGGCAGGAAAGAAATAACCTCACATGCATTCTTTGTCGCAACAAATTCTGGCTCCGGTGAACCTCGTTCTGTTTACAATCCATTATCATGTTTCTCGCTATTGTGAACTGTGCGGGTTACCACAAATAACTTTCAAAATGATCGCTTTCTTCTTACATCTGTTTCCATTTCACGTCTTGATTATGTACGTATCCAGCGGAAAATAGAAGCAGTTAATAGAGATTTAAAGCGGCTGTCTGCTTGGTATAAATCCGCGCTTCTGGAGCACACGACTGCCAGCATCGCGGGCCGTGTGCTGCGAGAGTGGACTATGGCACTGTTTCAACTTTTACGCTCCTTCGATGACCTTATTCTACGAACAAAATAGTGACTTACATTTGTAAATTATCGTTGAAGTTTGAAATGTGACGAACTCTGAAGGTCTCTAATGATGTAAAATTATTCTTTCTGACATCGTCCGTCGTTTAAATTATTTATTTAGTGTTCTGTCTGACGACAGGTCCATATGAACAGGATCCTTCCATCCTTTTCTCGGACTGGGACCTGTTCATATACGTTCTTGGCAGATGATCCATAAGTGGTTTGCCATTGCCTTCTTCTGTGTGTGAATGGAGTAATTGTTGGGATGCCACGGAGGAAAACTCCGTGTTGCCTAGACCACGGCCTTGCCCAACACAAGTTATAAATTCGGGCACCGCCGGGAATCAAACCCGAGACCCCAGGATTACAAGGCCAGCGTTCTAACCGCTAGACCACCGTGGCTAATCGTTTAAATTATAAAATAATAAAACTGCAGCATTTCGGAAGCTGGATTCTGTAAGACTAAGCGGTTGAATATCCCAGAGGAGAATTATATTCAAGAATTTCTTAGGTTCTGTTGCTAATTCATGACTAAACGATTCCGTATGAAAAGGGATTGCTGGCCTGAGTTTCAAACATGGATGACGAACTCTTAATATTTCTTCGTTGCTGTTTACGTCAGATAAGCGTGTTGATGTCATTTTAATATTGGCCCTTAAAGCTTAAACCTGCCTGCAATACCTGACACTTCCTCAGGTATAAAGAAATTTCTTTTATAACGACAATGATCTGTATTCATGGGACATGGGAGTGTACCACTTGGTTATCTGTCTTTATTTTTGGAACATAGTCTTTCTAGCTTTTTAAGGTAGGCTGTCGGTTTGTGATGCTAAATATTGTCGCCAATAGCTGAGTCATTCGTTCGGGGCAGCTACAAGATATAATTATAGAAGCTCATCTCATCCAAACAACTGCTGACAGAATTTCACGGGCAATCGCATATTAACGGGTATTACAGAACTGAGACTTTCTCAAGCACGTGGCGCCACAGCTGTGACGTATTATTAGTGTGACGTCACTAACAGGAAGTGCTGGGCGCAATGTCTCGTGCATGCAGTTCTAGTCCTCTACAGTAGGTGGCGGTGGTATGCTTATACACCAGTCTTCCTTGTCTCATTATGTATGCATCTCTACTACGATTTCATCTTTATTTTTCCCTTGCTTTTGTTTTATTCTGATTACGTTTCCTCTTTTCATCCAATGTTTTTCTTCCTCCTTATTGCATCAGAGGAGTAGTCTATTCTAATCTCCAGTAGGTACTGCATTTATGAAGACTCATACTCGGCAGGAATAACGTTTGGTAAAGTTAATCATTTCCACAGCGTTTTAGTCGAAAAACCTGAAGGGAAGAGATGAATGGAAGATTTTGACTCTGATTGGAGGATAACATCAAAGTAGGCAAGAGATTCTCACGGCGGTGATGATGGCAATGTAGTTGACGATGCTGGGTTGTGACGCCGTGTAGACTGTCAGGTAGACTCCCAACGTTTCGGAAGCAGAAAACTTGCTATCTACACGGCGTCACAGCTCAGAACTAAATACACTGCTACTGAAACAAATCTTAGAGAAATGGGATATGACAGATTGAGCACTGGATTTCTGGTCGAGGACTAGGACCACCTGTAGAATCGTGTGGGGTTACAAATGGCGGTGAAATTTCTTGGTTAGTTGATCAGACTGTTAGTATCTCAATGAGGACTCTTCTCCATGGAGTTAGTTTAAATGTCCTTACGCTGTGTCTTCTACGCCTGAGTTACATATGTGAATGTAGATTGTCTCTTAACAACGTAGCTTTACTCCGATATATTAATTCTGGCCGCCTTTTCAATACTAGTAACTACTTATAGTGTGTAAGTGTTCAGGTTGCATTTATAGAGTAACTGATGTTGAATTACGATAAGCCTCGCTAAGGATAGCCGGTAGATGGACCACAATTTCAAGGCTGTACATTATAAATAAAATTCTAGTCCTAATCGGGTTCGATAGTCGAAATCAGAGCCCTCTGAACAGGAAAAAACTGATATAAATAAATAAAAACTCCTTGAGCAGAGCCTGTTTACTTATCGTGACCTTTGAAAACGAGACAGAAACGCTGACAAGTGAACCGTTACCTTGCATCAGTCGCACGGAGGAACTGAGAAAAATCACAAAAAAAGCGTAATTCGAGATAGCCGTTCACTTATCGGGGTTCGCTATCTTCAGATTTCTGTGAAGACGTTTCAACCAGACCCAGTCCAATTACCTGCCGTACAGCCTCACGCTTTTCACTGATGCCTGCCTTCAGTCCTCTTAATTTCTGTTGGCAAACTGCCTGGTCGTCTTAATAGACGCACACAAGACGAAGAAGCATGTTTACGATTGCCACGCCTTTTCCCAGTCAACTGTTTCAATTTGTTCCAACTCCTCTCCAAATTAACTCACCACCTTGTCTTCCTCATGTCGAGGGAGATCACGAAGACCTTCGACTCATGGAACTGAGGCAAAGAAGGCTTGTGGCATTTAATCTGTATTGATTCCTCTCTGTCGCCTTCCTGTAACAATCTCAGGTTCTTCTATTTCGACACTCATCTGTTTTTATTTGTTCATTTTCTACAACGTCAGTTCCCTGGTGGAACTTAGGAACACCACAAAATAACACAGTCGACCTCTGAGTCAAGAATCGAATCTGGGACCTCCGAATTCGAAGTAGGATGTCCTCAGGTTTTACTCTTTTGAATGAAAGATGTGATAACCAAAACATGTAGCACGCAGTAAGAAGTTTTTGGCAGTAAAACTGCGAGGGTAAGAGACTGCAAGCTGTGATGCTGGATGCAGATCGGCAGGAACTGTGCTGATTAACATTCAGTGGAGTATGCAACTCGGGAACCTTAGTTTCTTTGAAGGTGAACAGTCATCAGGTGGCCACGTGCAGCTGAACTGATCAGGTGGCGAGAATCAGGCTCTGTTCTGTCCGGCGCAATTTCCGAGTGAAAGTACACACAGCAAACACAGACAAGGTTCACCGGTGACGTCATCGCCAAGACTGTTTTGTGTTCTCGGTTTTTTCTTTGTTTCATTACTCTCTCCGTCTTCCTTGTTTTTTTTTCTATTTCTCTGTCCCTTTGTCGAATACTCTCTCCGTCTTCCTTGTTTTTTTCTATTTCTCTGTCCCTTTGTAGCACCCTTCATTCTGTTTTCTTGCCCCTTATTCTCTAACAGCTTTGTTTTTATCATTATTTCTTTACTTCTCATTTCTTATATGCAATTCCTAAAATTAATACAGCGTCGTTAAACAATCAAATACCAAGTCAGGCCTCGCAGTCGACACTCATCCTGCTCTGCGTTGTAATGCCGGGTACTTGCAGGTAGATACCAAAGTATCAGAGGAACATACTGCCGCCCATCTTCAAGGTTACAACCCAGGAGACAAACATCAACATGTTCACTGCCTTGAGAACCTAATATCTCATGCTCTGTACTTACTCGTGTGGTACTTGTTTCGGATGTCACACATATTATAAGGCTGTCCTAAGTAAGGTTTATCATAGTTTTCCTCAGTCTCCCCATATGAATTACGAAACAGCATCTTAAAAGTGGCCACTACCATCACAGTGTTACTACTTCATTCGACTGTCCAACCTCTGCAGTTGGAAATACGTCGTTAAATAGCTTAAATATCGACCGAAAATAGACGTAACACAGCGTGGTTATATAAGAGCAGGGAGTCAGTGACCAACTACGAAAGACCGCGTCGTTAAACAACGTTATGTTCAGTGGATCATGACACAAGAGTCGTGACCATCCGAAAAACAAATCACAGGTATGGGTTGTTACACCAGAAAACAAAGCCCTGTTTTCTCACCCCTGGAAAGCAGATAAATCTGCCAACAAATAAAGCACAAGTTGGCGGCCAGTAATTGCATATTATTAAGTTTACGTCCTTGGTACTCAACACGTGCTGCCACGATTAATAATATTCCGACTGCATACGGAAACAACTTTCTGTACCTGTCATTCAGAAATTGAAACTAGGTTACGTAAGTTTATGCATTTCTATTTATTTACGAGCAAGAAGTCTTCAAGACCTTAGATAATTCTGTTGGCCAGATGGATGATTTTAATTAACTATTTAATTATATAAAGCACGAAGTTCATCGAAGTAACACTGAAAAACTAATTTCCTGCCTCAGACTAAACAAAACGCGTCTCCGTGACAAAGATCAGTTCGTTAACGCTCTTTATGAACGTGGTAGCTGTTTCTTGTCAGAATCGCAAGAAACCCACAGAGGGCAAAGGTTAGAGTTACTTAATATTAAAGCTGCTTTACTTGAAACAGATAATACCAGGGCATCCATTTTTCTAACATCAATCTAATATTAATTTCCCATATACGAATAGATCTCCAAAGTGCTATTGCCTCTTCAGGTTTCCCAATTAAAACTTTGTAAGTGTTTATTTATCCCATTCCTTCTACCGTGCACCTCCCAGCCATTCTTTCGAGTATAATAATTTATTTAGTGTTCTGTCTGAGGACAGGTCCATATGAACAGGATCCTTCCATCCTTTTCTCGGACTGGGACCTGTTCATATACGTTCTTGGCAGATGATCCAGAAGTGGTTTGCCATTGCCTTCTTCTGTGTGTGAATGGAGTAATTGTTGTGATGCCACGGAGGAAAACTCCGTGTTGCCTAGACCACGGCCTTGCCCAACACAAGTTATAAATTCGGGCACCGCCGGGAATCGAACCCGAGACCCCAGGATTACAAGGTCAGCGTTCTAACCGCTAGACCACCGTATAATCACTATTATATAATTTATTTCAGATTAAAATTATAGAGCTTTCCAAATTTTCTCCTGCCTCCTGTCACTTCATTCACGTTCGCCGACGTATCAGAGGTCCTTGCTGCCTCCTATTATATAATTTATTTCAGATTAAAATTATAGAGCTTTCCAAATTTTCTCCTGCCTCCTGTCACTTCATTCACGTTCGCCGACGTATCAGAGGTCCTTGCTGCCTCCATAATCAGGGGTGGGTGATGATGGAGACAGCAAGGACCTCTGAAACGTCTGTAAACTTCTATCAGACTACACGGCTCTACAACCCAGAAGACAGCCATCATCGTAATCTCCGCCGTGAGAACCTCAAAACCTACCATCAACGTAGAGAAACCAAGGTTTTACGTATTTATAAAGCAGCAGGTACGACTGTAATATTAACTGTTTTGGAATACAAGATAATTATACACGAAAGAATTTTTTTTTTTTGTACGTTGTGTTCTTTCACAGCTATTTAAATGCGTTTTAGAGTTAACTGACGTAAATTGACTTCAGTGTCCCCAAGCAGTTTCACAGTAAACCATCTAGAATCATTATTATGTATCAAGTTACGAGAGAGCGCTGTTATTACCGCAATAAAGTACTCGTAAGTAAGTATGCAGCATGTGTTTGTAGTTGCATCTGCTACCATGTCAGATCTCTCGCCAAGCTCACTTCTTTCTTTCTAACAACCAAGCGTGTTTCTAGGCAACAGATTGACTTTAAGTTATATCACACACAAAAATAAAAATAAAATAAAAACTATGAACAAGAACAGGTTCCTTTTTCCAAGATAGACTGTTCTTGGTTTTGTTTTTTGCTGGTGATTTATTTTAATTTTATTTACATTGTTTTTTTAAAGCTTCTGAGACAGCCATTGCAGTGACGACGATATCTTATCTGCAGTTTACAGCTCGGACGATCTATTATTAAATGAAATGAGGATACATTAATTATTCTTGGTAATCGAATATGTTTGCTTCCGAACACGCTGTGGTTAATACGCTTTAATTACCTTTCGATGTGAG
Source organism: Zootermopsis nevadensis (assembly GCF_000696155.1). Next base: position 67,018 of record NW_019061056.1, read on the forward strand.
CGTTGTTATGGACCAAAGGGAGATTGCTTATGAAGATGTACAGAAGTGGCTCACAATAGGGTGGGGGGGGGGGGGACTCTTCAAGCTCTAAAGAGATAGCAACTTTTCTGACCAGCTGAACAACATTGATCTGCAGTTCGTTTATCGGTTAGCTTGTTTGTTAGTTACGTGGTCGTCTAATTTTCATTTGGCAAATTAATTTATCAGATAATGATTAATATAGTTGGCGGGTCATGTAGAGTGCATGCGAGATGAGAAATGTAGTTAATGTCGAAAAATGTGAAGGGAGAAGTCCGTTTGGAAGACGCAGGCGAAGATGGGAGGGTGCCGGGTTCAATTCTCGGCCCCGGAGACGATTTATAGTGATTGATGTGTTTCGTGGGGTTTTTTTTCAGTCTCTCCAGGCAAATTCCGGGATAATGCATTAAATTAGGTCATATAATTTCAAATTCATTATTAATTTCATCCTCTCATTTGACGCTACATAATTTACATAAGTTAAAAATAAACGATGATATTGAAATGTGTTATAAAGGAGCAGGATGGAGAGGATGAGGACTGACACGAGGTTAACGACCAGTACTGGACTCCCGGGTTTGATTCTCTGACTCGTGACCGAATTTTCTTATGGAAACTTTGGGATCGTACCTTTTAATAGGTCACGACTCCAATTAATTAATAGCAAATTCGCTGTTTAAGTTTTGTAGTCGTTAGGGTGTTAAAAACCAATGTACCGGGTGTTTGATGAGTAGTTCGCTTATCTACCCATTGTTTAGTTTGTCAATTTTGCATGAGTCTGTTCTATGACAGTGTGTTTGGTTCAGAAATTGCATCAAGTAGATGCAGTCCTGCTCAGAATATAAAATGCACTTTCTTCTTGAAAGAACAGGTTCTCCCTGCATTTATGAAGTCGTGTTGACCCTGATAATCTTGGCTCCGCGTCCGTGTTTGTTGTGCCCTTGGAGAATCGATTTTTTCTCACTCTTTTATTTATCATTAATGCATTATGCACGCTGCATCTAGCGTTACTACTTTGCTTCATTTGTTAGCATAATGCAAGACGAGAATGCATTGTTTCCTTCCATTCAGCGAAGTTGTACAGATAAGATCGTTGGGAGAAAAAACGATTCTATTGATCTTTCATCGATACTATTGAAAGTTCTTAGCTCAAAGGCAAACCGGTAAACAAAACACATGTGACCGGTCCTGTAGTTCGCATGGCTATGATAAGAAGTTACTAAAATATTTTTGTTGAAAAGCATGTACGAAATGGATAACTTGGAAGATCTAAGAGTAGATGGAAGGATAACATTAAATGGGTCTTAATGAATATATGGACTGACTTCAGACCAATTTATATGTAGTGTTGGCACAGTATGGAAACTTCAGATTGCATAAAATGTAGGAAAATACTTAACTAGCTTAGCTTACTTCGATTTCACAAGAAATGTGTTCCGTGGATTTAATTATAACGATGTCCAATCTGTTCGTCTGTCCACGTGTTTAATTACCGAAACTACTAAACTGATTTCGATTAGATTAGGCATTGTTAACCTCTACTGGAGTTATTTGGCGAATTCAGTTTTTGTATAATTCGCAAAAAGTGCAAATTTAAATTCATTATTTATTTCACAGAAACTGATACTCAATATAGAACATACACCTCCTCATGGGATCGACAGCTTTAATTTGAAACATCTTTCCAGAAGTTAATATTTAAGGAATCACAAGGATAATACAATCTATTAATTTTTGAAATGAAAGTGAGATTTCGACTTCTTAGTGTGACGAGCATGAATATGGCTGCCTTCTTGTATCTTTCGAAATATAAACTAGTATTTTCCGTTTTACCTATGTCTACAATGAATTCATATAACCGTGAACGAGATACTGCATGCAGTATTTCAAGGGACACGTATCGTTTGCTTTTTTTAAAGCCACATGTATATAAATCACCAGATTTTCCAGGTTACATTAAAATGTTGCATAGTTCAGTAACATACAGGATTTGTCTTCAGTTGTCGTGGTAATGGTTACAAGGATTCGATTCGACTGTCGATAACGTAGACCCAGGTTCATGGTATTTCAACACAAAGGACAGCTCATCTTCTCCTTTGAAAAATTATTCCTTGTGGATTATTCCATTTCGGAAGAATGGAGGGCATTCTGATTGTCGGAAGACATGTATGTATTTGTTATCAAAAGTTAAAACTCGGACTTAGCACTGTTAAAACAGAAAGATATGATTAGACAAGACTAGTGCCAATTAGATAACCTATAAACAGCCTAGTAAAATAACCATAATTCATACGAATCATAAACACTGAAGAATATATACATTAAGTAAATTCAGTGGTTGATACAGCGCTTCTAAACAACCACTGATTGTTTTCCTAACTTATAAATTTATCGGAAATTCAGATCCATTTCACTATATCTCTCGCTATGAATATATCGAAGTTACACGTGACGAATACAATTTTTCTTTTGTTCTCATTGTCTTGTAATATAACCACGTTCTCAGCCAAAGACAAAACATTTACTGTTGGTACTCATTTCGATTGTCATGCTTACAAGATGTGACTTATCATGCTGACAGAAATAAGATTAAAACAGTGAAGGAAAGGAAAAAAAAGAAAAGAAATTGAAACCTTATAAAGAGTTGACCTTGAGCGTTACTGAGTGCGTATAATTATTCATGTTATTACTAGTAGCAGCACGTGGCTAAAGACAGACGGACGTACATCGTAGTAATGATATCCAGTAGTAGTAATATAGTACAACTGGGGAATGTTGCGTCACAACCTTCTACATCACGCCACTAAAAAGAGGTTTGCATCACCACGTGGCAACACTGTGCACAGACTTGCAGCCAACTGAGGTTATATCCACTTTGTTACAAGCATCAGTGCATCACAGGCACATGACTTATTTGGTTTATCACCAACAGTGAACGTATACAAGCGTCAAACTAACCAATAGATCTTTACCTCAAAATCTAAAAAAATCTCCCAAAAAATGTTCGATATACGATAATAATATCATTTACAACTCTACATTCATATGATTTGTTGTTCTGGGTTTTGACGCTGTGTAGACTCTTAACCTACGAGTCTACACGGCGTCACAACCCAGAAAAGCAACATGGACAGCCTTAACACAGTGACAACCTGAGATATCCATTCTGTTATAAACAACACCAAGAGAAATGACGAAGGAAAATATATTCTGGGTTGCAGAGCTGTTTAATCTGATGGAAATTTACCAACGTCTGAATCTCGATGATGATGGAGGCAGCAACGACCTCTGAAACGTCGGTAAACTTTTCGTTAAGCGAAATATTGAGCCGGCTGTAGCATTAGACTTGGTTGTTATCAAAAGATGTAACTGTGGAACTGCAAAACCTTAAGATCTGCTGTTACATCACTGGAACGGTTGAAACATTTCTGTATTCGAGTGGGTGTGAGGTGCACCAATTTCTTCCCCGAAAGTTTCACGACCAACATTTCCCCATCTTCCTTGCGTAATGTTTTTGAGAGGAAACACATGGAAATATAAATTCCGATCAGGTTTAATTAAATACATACTTGCTCAATTTTATCAGTCAAATCACAATAAAATATTATTATTAGATGTTAAAATATTAAAATATTACAATTAACATTTAAAATATGCTCTAATGTAAATCGAAATATTCGATAGAGAGCATCATTTTAATATATTTTAAATGTTAATTGTAATAATATTTTAATATTTTAACATCTAATAATAATATTTTATTGTGATTTGACTGATAAAATCGAGCAAGTATATATATTCAACACAATAATGACGCAACATTATCATCTTAATTAAATACATTCAATCGCTTTGTGATATTTTGGATTCACAGGAGACATCTTCACCCAGTCTATTTTCTCCTGTGGAAGGGCACAGTGCGAACACTGAAAAGTCCTTATGACGTTGTTACATTAACTGGTCCATATGTACACACTCACTTTGCAGTGGGCTTGCATCTTGGGGTCCATCAGCTGAGGAAAAGGTCTTCGCTGATGCCACACTAGCCTTTGTTTACATTCTAGTATCATTCCTAGGTTTAACTTGATGATATCATTGGAGGTGTTATCAGACGTTATCGTGGATAAATGTTGTTTGAGCGTGTTTCTGATGTTGTACTAAGCGTTGTCAACTCTGGGATATTGCGATGGTTGTTTGTTTTGATGCACTATGTGGCAACGTTGAGATGAGAGTAGTTTTATAGTAATTGTAAGCTTAGCAGCTGAGAGGTGGATGACCAGACTCCTACAAGAGAAGAAAGATGATGATGGTTCACCTCCCCTCCGGCCGTGTCTCTGTGGTCGTCCTACCCTTCGCACCAAAAAGGAAAAAAAAAAAAGGAGAAGAAAGAAAGAAAGAAAGGAAAAAAAAGGAACAATTCCATAAGTACACCAGCTACACCGAAAAACGGGATAAGACAATTTTAAACTAAAGCTGAAGTTCTTTTTTTTTTGTTCCTGTATTTTTATATATTATTTAAATCTTGTCCGTCTAATCACAATAAATTCTTATTAAAATATTAAAATATTACAATAATTAACATGGTCTAATATAAATCGAATATTTCGATAAAGAACATCATTTAATATTTTAAAAAAATTTAAATGTTAATTATTGTAATATTTTAATATTTTAATAAGAATTTATTGTGATTAGACGGACAAGATTTAAATAATATATATATTTATTATATCACAATATGACGCAACTTTACCATCTCTTGTATTTTTGAGTGTTGTTTGAAGAGAGAGTTTAAATTGTAGTTAAATTGCTAGAACGCAGTTTAAAATCGTACAGTTTCACGCTTTTGTGAACACTACGATGAACTTTAGGTTAGATAAATCCAGTAATTCTTGATTGGATGAATAAGAAAAGTCTTTGTTCTACTATTGGGTAAAACGATTACGTGGCTAGGCTGAGAGTAGTAAGGAAGGAAGGAATCAAGGAAATAAATAAAAGGAAGGACAGAATAAAGAATAAACCTAACATAATGAAGGACGAAGAATGTACGCAAGAACATGAAGGCGTAATAAAACTACATGTGATAGAGGACGAAAATAAAGGAAGAAGGGAAGGAAATATAAGACAATATACGACGCAATTTGCGGTAATTAGTGTCCGTCAACGCGTTCTTACCAAACATAAACGAAGATTCCTTCTGTACGTCTTCAATCAAGTTACTGAAATTACAGAAGAAAATGGGGTCTGGGCGTGGTGATCCTTACTGAGAGGTCCTGGTTCGGTACCTGCCGAATCCAGTGCCAACTCGAATACACCAAAATCCTGGACAATTTTTGGCCGTCCTTACAGTGCGTCCTACGTGGCGAAAGGGGTATCCCAGTGCTCCGGGCATTGGCGTCTGGGTTGTTGCCTTTCCACTTGCTTCTGTTTTACACGAGTAGGTGAATGCCGTTGGTTCGGATCTCCTGTGTCTGGCCAACCAACCCTCTCATCCAGTGGACACACACGAGGGCTTTCCATGACCAAAAGATTGACGCATTCTGTGCTATGAACGAGATATATCGTTCTGCAACCGGTCCTTTTCTGAAGGCCCTACACTGCTCTGTCATCTTCTGACACTTGAAGTATTCTGAAAAATTTTGTTAATTAACTTTATGGATGGAACGTATCAAGCATTTCATTGAATTCTCCTGCAGAGGTTAAGGACACGTGGAACTTTGCCTCCTTAACCCCCTACGCTTTCATCATACTGTTAACCACAGTGGAAACGTGATCGTGCCTCTTCATCGGATTTTTGCCTTTCGTTCTGTTGTCTATACCAGCATCTTATGCACTTCTGACACTTGTTGAATCTGCACTCTAATCCCGTCTGCAAAAGCTTACATGCATTTTCCTTCTTCTGGAATTTCATGTTACTGTGGAATCATTACAACAGGGGATCCCCATGTGGGGGATCCTACTGTGAGGAGAGAATTTTCATTAATGCTGGTTGATAGAGTCGAAACAAGCTAGAATAAGTGGAATAATAACAAAGAAACAATAAAGAGGGAGAGGACGAGGTGAGATGAAAAACAGAAACATATAAAGAATTATGCTAAGACAACGCAGACAAACGAAGGGGGACAAGATGAGGTAGGATAATGAAGGAAAACATGTTTTAACAACACGAAGTAGAAGAAGGCAATGTACAAAAAAAGAAACAAGAAAATAAGAAATAGGAGAGAGACGAAAAGATGATGAATAATACGACTTGCAAGAATAGATGATGAAAAGGAAGAACTGAAAGCAATGCTCGACTGAAATTAGGAAACTCAGCGCCCTGTGTCCTTGTTGCACGCAGACCGATTGGCTCCTCACCAACAAGACCCGGAGCTAACATGGGGCCAAGGACGGGGAGTAATGTCGGGAACCTCCCGTCCCGAGGTCATCCTCTGTCTTCTAAAATCCCTTCTTCACCTTTATGCCCCAGTTCTTATACATTTAAGACCCAGAATGACCACTTTTTGGAACTTGGGTTGAATTCGTGTTTGCTCAGAAGTCGCCAATGTTCTCTGCTACTCCCTACGTTTTCGTTACATGACCTCCAAAAGGAGAATACCACTGCAAACAGAAAGAAGGTGTGATTGACGTCAAATAGTAATTTATTTTTACCAAGAAACCAATCAGCGTCATCTGCTTTCAGTTTACGAATACGTTCTTTATGAACGTCTCTTTCTTCCTTTCTTTATTAATGTGTTTTGTTTTCTCTCCTTCACTCTGTCCTTTCTTGGGTCTGTCATAGGCCACCCCGAACGAATTAACTACAGGTAACAAAATGTGTTCTTCACATATCACCAGGATCATCAAATTATGGAGAATGAAATGGGAGAGACAAGAAATTCGTACGAAATTTTGGTCCGAGAACCTGAAGGAGACCTCTTGGGAGACCTTGGTGAAGATAGGAAAATAATTTTAGAATTAAATTATACAAATAGGGAATAGAGGGTGTGAACTGGGTTAATGGGGTTCAGAATAGCCTCCAGTGACGCGGTAATGAACCTTTGAGTTACATAGAAGGCGGTCAATTTGTCGACAAACTGAGCGACTGTCAGTTTGTCGAGGAATCTGCTGCATGAAGTTGCTTATTAATTGATACATTCTAAATAACGCACACCAAAGTGTCGCCTTTACAGACAGGTCAGGGTTGTTTTTAAAGAACCTCTGAGATATCGCCTAGCGACTGTCAGCTTCTAAGGAAGTAGTTATGAACTTAAGAGTATTGAAGAGAACAGAGATGCCGGCAGGGTTTGCTTTGTGGAAGGGAACAACAAAAGGTTAAAAGTTGCATTTTTCTCCTGCAACTTGAGAAATCTTTCCCAGAAACAAGTAACGCGCATCGGTTGTTGTTCCAAACCATTAGAAACGAAAAACGAGATAAAATTTTTTTGTTTGCTGTAGCTTCTTTTTAAGAAATATGTTAGTTTTTCTCTTTTATTACGACTGTGCTAAATCTTTTTTTCTCACTCACTAAAAACAATGGTATACTGGTCCAGTAGCAACAGATGCTGTTACAACTCCCCCCCCGGACCGGTCTTTCCACTCGTCTCCCTTCCCCCTTAACTGTTGAATTCTTTTTTTATCTCCAGAACTGCAGCTTCAAAACGTTTCAAGAAAGGCCTGGTGATCAAAGATGAGGACATCACATCCATTTAATGTCGCGAACATTTGTGCGCGCGTGCGCATTGGTTTCTGTCCATTTTAAAACCTGACGTTCCTTCGTGGTCGACTCCTCCAGTTGTCTGAGAAAAGGGTAGAACCAGAAGTTGAGAAAGCTAAACAAAACGCAGTCTTGGAGCCTGACGATAAGGATGCAGTCGCTAATTATTATCTTTGAGAAACGTTTCCAGTGTCCGCCTCCCCTTCGCCCCGGGTAACACTTCAGCGGTGACTGCTCGAAGGCTTGTCTAGGAGGAAGAACAGATACCTAAACACATTTGCAGAAGCCCAGATTCGTGGGACAATGTAAACAGATTTTTCAGAAATACAATGGTGCATTAAGTCAGGTCAGTTTTCAAAGTTTTGTTTGTACGCACAACTTCTTGCAGGGTTTCAGACTTTATTACACAACCCACGGTCCGCTAGCTGGGTATGACGCCCCAATAATACATAGGACCCCATATGCAATGCCGTACATTCCGTGGGTACATTACTGTGTCCACAACAGCCCGTAACGGGACCCTATCCAGACCTCCCCCATACATTTTACTAGGCTCCTATCTGCGCCTTGGTCTTCCCTTGAGGATTCCTCCAAAAATTCTGTATGCATTTCTCATTTACTTCCATGCGCGTGCGCACATGTTTATTCTCGACACTGAATTTGATGGCCGTATATTGTAGATTTGCAACACTAAGCGTTTATCACACAGAACTGCACAGTCAGAAATTGTTTCCGCCAGACTTGGGCGTGGAAGAGAGTAAAATATTAAAATGGGGCTTAAGGAAATTGATTCAGACGGCGTGGGCTGGATACGTCTAGCTCAGGATAGGGGCCGATGTTGAGATATTTTGGACACAGTAATGAACCCTTACGTTTTATAAAAGATACGGAATTTCTTGACTAGCTTAGCAACCATCACATTTTCAGGGACGATTTCGTGGAGTAGGGTAATTATTGATCACAGGTGCATAAGGAAAGCTACTTCTGTTATGTAATTTGGAAAACTGGAAGACAGAGAAGTTAACATTAACGTTGGTCGTAGCAAGATGGACTCTGAGTATAGAAGATTAGAACTGACTCAGAATCATGTCATGCCTTTAGTATTATAGGTGTTGAACCATCGGATTATGGCACCAGATTTCGTCTTTTCTCGCGATAATGTTATAGCCAATACCGAGGCAAAATAAATTGTCATTTCTACCAGACATTGTTATATTCAGTGTATTATCTGGACCATCATTGGAAACAAGATAAAATTTTTACATAATTTCAAGCTGCAGCTTCCCTCTCCCTTGAGACCAGAGAGCGTGAGTGACGTTTGTAATCTCTGGTGTTAAAATAATACGGTCCGCTCTGCTTCCGTTCGTTCACACGTGGCGCTGACGTCGTTTCTTCCTTCAACGTCTTTCGTCAGTACCATCATTAATTCCTGTTTCTCACATCGCGATTCTAAAAGGACAGAAAAAAACAACAACAACAAACAATGTTGGAGTCTTAGGAGTTTGTAAAAACTGCACTGGAATCTTACATCTTCTTATGTTACAGCTGAACATTTGTTGCGAGGCTTTGCTGGATTGTAACTTATTTGGCATGAACAGGGCTTGTACGCCGAGGAAGATTTATTATTCATAAATGTTGAGGAGTGACAAAGGAAATACTGAGACGGAGTTGTGTTATAACGGTCATTTATCCTTCACCGTTTGATTTCAATGAACTAAACAGTTAAAAAAAGAGGCAGGACTTGCATTTATGTTAGTGCAGAAATAAGCAGATGGTTCTGTTAAGCGACCCTGTGACTTGACTGCTTGAACAAAGGAAATTGAATTGTCCGTCTTTTCGCAAGTTTATCGTCACTTAGCTTGATCAAATCAAGGAGGACAAGATGGGCGAGACAAGTACGAAGCACATGGCAAGGTTTTGGTCGACAAACCGGAAGGAAAAATACCATTGCGAAGATCTGAGCTTAAATTGGCAATAGTAATTATGAGAGATACTAAAAATACAATGTGACGTGGAGTCACGTGGCACAAAACAGGTTCCAGTGACGAGTCGACGATTTTGAACCTTAATGTTCCATAAAAGGCGGAGAATTGCTTTACTAGCTTGTGGAGAAGGAATCTGGCTCTATGGAGATAAACCAGGAGGCCTGCATATACGCCGATGGATGGTTGGGAGTACATGTCAAGTAGTGTTATGGTTGATTCCAATCAAGTCAGTGTTGCAACTCCTGTCACCATGTCAACTTGACAAATGAATCCTGCTGCTTCTTGTCGTTTTGTTTGTGTCTAATGGAAAGAGCTTTCCTTTCCTTGCAGTTGCTCCGGTCCAAATCCGGACATCTCAAGGACACATTCGTCTGGCTCTCGTTTCTTCCTTCTTCCCGTTTCTCGTCTTTTCTTCTTTTTATTCGTTTCCTCCCTTTTTATGTCTTTATTTAATCTCTTTTTGCTTTATTTAATTTGTTTCTTTTTGTTTGGCTGCTTCATCGTGTATTTCTTTTTTCCAATTCTGTTTCTTTGAGGTGGATGTCTTCTGGGTTGTAGCCCCGTGCAGTCTGGTAAACTTTTACAGACGTTTCAGAGGTTCTTGTTGCCTCCATACTCACCGCAGAGAGAGAGAGAGAGAGAGAGAGACATAATAAAACAGGAACCAACAGAAATAGACATGTAGCTAAATAGGGAGGCACAGAAAGTAGCAGTTCTGTGAAGACGTGACATGAAGACATATGGGAGAGTGGAGGTTTAGGCCAGCGTAAAACATACGTTAACGTGGAGGTATTCAGTTAGAATTGATAAGAAACTGTACTCCTACAAGAAAAACTGCAAGTGCTTTGTAAACGTTGAAGGTATGAATAAACAGAAATGTGGTCACTCTTCTGGAATATACGATTGATGGAGTAGCTTGTAAAAATGGATGATGAATGGTGGGAGAAGTCTTAAAGACGAAGGGCGCTGTGTTGCAATACTAGTTTGAAGGATATGTTGAAATTGTTAAACGAAATGAATCTAAGCGCATTCAACTTTTCAGTTGTCGGAACGATAAAATCTCTTCACCAGGCTGATTTTAAAAATTGTCATTTTTGTTTCGAAACATGTCTATGGCAGGATGTTTGGCACTGAATGGTCTACGAGGCGCGTCCACAAATTAAGTTTCCCACTCGTCCCACAGCTAGCAAACCTTATATTGAGCGAAGCGACTGTGCGTACGTGATAGAGCAATGACGTAGCATGGCGCATGCACTAACGGTACTTCCCGCGTTCTCACAGTAGCATCGTTGCAGCTGTTGAAGATGGAGGTTCTTATTCCAGCTCCCGCCGACTGTGAAGTGCGGTCAGTGATAACGCTAGGCCGCACACGGCTCAACGGACAGCGAGTCTCCTGCAGGAGTTCAGCTGGGAGGTGTTTAATCATCCACCCTACAGCCCGGACCTCGCTCCCAGTGATTTCCATCTTTTCCTACACCTCAAGAAATTCCTGTCCGGTCAGCGTCAGCGTCAGCGTTTTGAGAATGACAGAGAGGCGGAGATGGCTGTCACACAGTGGTTCCAATCCCAGGCGGCAGACTTCTACGACACAGGTATTAAAAGTTGGTCCCACGGTATGACAAATGTCTCAATTCCGGTGGCGAATACGTTGAAAAATAGCTGGACACTTGCTGTATCTGTTGCAATAAATATTCCCATGAAATTGTGTTTTGTTTCTGTAAACGGCCCAAGGGAAACTTACTTTG
>NW_019061056.1:103458-120277 GCF_000696155.1 Zootermopsis nevadensis
CAGTTCTTGGCCTATTTTAAGGCGATACTCCGCACCGGAGTTCACTTTCCGTACTGGTTCTGTTTGTTGTTCGTGATAATATCTTGCGTCCACACCTGAGAACTGCTACAGCTGGTCATGCTTCCATTTGGATCAAAGTCCTTGTAGCCTACGTGTATAACTGCAGACGGTTATCAGAGCGCTGAGTCCCGCTATCTATTCCCGGAACACCAAGAGGGCGTGTCGGCCTATCTGGAAGATATCGGTTACTCCATGCAAGGGCGAAGGAACCCTTTGCCCGCTCTTGTCACGTTCCGTTTTATTGTCTTATGTCGAACACCAGCACGAATAAAGTTTGGTTCTATGAAGTACTTCGTCCATTTCGCCGTCACGTCTGCAGCATCTTTGTTACAGTTTGTGCACCGTCTGTCACAAACGTGAGGGTGAGTTCTGCACTCCAAAAAAGATGGAAACGTTCGTATCAGCGTAGGTCTGGAGAAACTTGATTTTCGGCTAGTTAATGAAGACGCAAATGTGCCTTGTGACTGACGTATGTGGTGATTGGGACACTTCGGTTCGAGTCAACTCACGGAGAATAACATGGGTAGGACACGTAGCTCGCATGAGGGATATCAAAACGATTGCAGTATTTTCGCTGGTTAATCTGTAAGGAAGCGGCAGATTGGGAGTCCAGAGATGATATTATTAAAATGGATCAAAGAATAGTGTATTAGGTTGTGCACTGTATTCAGCTGGCTCAGGATAGAATCCAGTGGAGGGATGTTGTGAAGACGGCGATGAACGGCCTGTAAAATGCGGGGAAATTGTAACTTGACTGAGCGACTGTCAGCTTCTTAAAAAGGACTCTGGCTCCGTGGAGTTACGGTTCATTAATTCCTCATTTAGAAAGTTTTCTTTTCGTGCGTGTTTGTCACTACTTTACCGTTTGAGGGCGTCGTAGTTTCGAAAAGCGGAAACAGAAGGCACATGGCTTAATGCTCCCACTGTATGACCCTGCGGTCAAGGTTCTGGGTCCTGAGGAACGTAACTTAACCGGACGACCTTCAACCGTCGGCTAGATGCGCGTTCTTCCACCTGTCTTGTCGTCACTTCCGCCGACAGAGAGACAAGCAAAGATGTCACGCAAGGAAGTAGAACAGGTGCGCTCCAGTGATTTAATTTTGGAAGGTTTCCTGACCTCACATCCTTCATGGGCCACTTTTACAAGCAGAGGTGTGATTTATGACGGACTCCGCTTAGCGTAATAAATAGTTGAGTTGAGCAGCTGAAGGATAAAATTATCGCTTTTGTGGAACCTGAAAGTTCATTACAGTGTCCGCAGGATGTACTATCTCCTGGACCAGTTCCACCAAGTACACATCCCAACACTCCATCAATTTTTAATATTATCCTCCCGTCTGCACCAAGTGATTCCGACTGACCCTGGGAAGTGTCCTGCGTCACGCAGCTCATGACGTCCTGTTACCTGCATTGCCAATGACGCGAACTGAGAGATACACGCAAGATGGGACCAAGTGGGGCTCCAGAATGGAGGAAGGTCCTCGTTCTTTCTTTTCCCTCCTTTCTCGCTCTTGCTGCCTTGCCACTTTCTTCCGTGTCCTCTTCTATTTTCCTTCCTTCTTTCCTTGTTCCTCTACTTCGCCCTACGTTCTTAATCGTTGCATCTTGTTTGCCATCTCCTTTTTGTCTTGTATCTACTCTCGTATTTCTAACTTGCCTTCTCTCATTCTTCACCTGCGTTCACTAATTCCTTTCCTTCTTCGTTCCTCCTCTGTTCCGCTGCACTGTCCTTTGACACTGCTTCAAGGCTGTCGTTGCTTGTACTCGTTCCGGTATAAAAGTGCAGGGTGCAGTATGGAGCCACGCCCAAAGACCTTGTGGCATGTCGAGCAACAGTGGCCTTAGGAACGTCCTTCAAGTAAGCCATCTACTGAACACATTACAAATAATTTTACAAAAATTTCTCGTAAACAGCCTGCCACAGAAACCAACACTCAGTAAAGACGAACGAGAAACTTGGGAGTTAAAACTCCCTAGATTCTATACTTCGGCAATGGATGGAGGCGAGTGATTAGGTCCACGCTTCGGCCGCTCTTTGCCCTTGGACAGAGAGAGACCAGTTCCCACTGGATGGGAGACTGGACGGGTCCTTGACCTGTTCTGAATAAGGTGGCGAAAAGAAAAACTTTTGCCGTTCGCAGGAATCGAAACCCGTCCGTCGTGCATGCAGCCAGTACTTTGAGTTATCCTGGTTTGTAGTTTGTACGTAAATGAATAACGCATTATGCCAATTACAGCGAAATAACTTGAGGACATCTCATCTCCTGTACTTCGAAAAATTTTACGAACGTTGGGGTTTTTAATGAGGCGTAATGTCGGTTCTCTGACAAGTGTTTTGGAGACATCTCCTTCTACTTACTGTCGGTGTAAAGAAAAAATGTACAGTTTTTTTTTCCCCATCCGAACAAAAGAGATACAGTTCAGTTTTATGTAATTTTCTTAGAACCGATTTTCCGGAAGTGATGGAACGACGGTGGCCTTGGACAGGCGACCACTTACTGCGTATATAGCAGGGGTTCTAATGAGAAGTGATAAAGTTTCTATTACCGGTTCATGTAGCCAACTGCATTTACTTAGGCGTTGCCCTGAGGCTTAAGCGTAGAAATATAATTTAGTGAGGACAAACGCTTGGCATTTTGTTGTTTTATTTCTTTGCTGAGGTACACACACAACGTAGTTGCCTCTACAGCCCCGTGAATGCAATTTATACGGTTTCAATACATGCAGAAGCTTTCAGATGTTTCGTGCTACAATGACACATGTCATTTTAATAGCGTGTTCGAGGTATCGCACAGTATCGAAGCTCTAGAAGTTATACCGACGTTGCGGAGGCACTATTTGTTGTATTATTCAAGGTCATGGTGACCAGAAAAATATCTTGGGGATTTTCTATAGATATAATCGTAACAAATTATCACGAACTGTGATTGGTCGAAAACGGTGTAAATTTAACTGCCACGCGTGGTTGTCTGGAATTGTTACACGTCTAGTGAGACTTGTGTTTCTGCCAGTGATAAGCCTATGTGTGTTATCAAATGACGAAGTTTCGAGGCAGTGGTCACGGCCAATGTTGCTGTTAACCGAAATTGTTATCTTTCTTTAGGGCAGGCTTGAAGGCCGGTCCTCTCGATTGTACCACAAACAATTCTTCTGCAGGGCAGGATTCTCCAAGAACGAAACTGTCGTGTTGTAACCGAACTGACTCCGTTCCTCAACTTCCTGCAAGTCTTTCTGTTTTGATTTTATCACAGATTTTTCATTCTCCTTGAGATTGTTATATTTCGACCAGCACATCGCGTCTTTTAAGTAATAATGTTACAAAACACAATGCAGACTGTAATAAACACACTTCAACATGTCTGCCGTCCGCATTAAGTTAATATTAAAAATGAGCTGACCTCTGCGTGACCTTTCGATAACAATGGCCGGTGCCATCTGCAGACTTTTCTTTTTTACGTTAATTGCTGCAAGAACACCTGAAATATTGTACTCGGCCCGCTAGGAGTATGACCTCAGAGGTCACACCGGATGTGAGGTCACAATGTTGCAGATTGAAGCTCGTAATCTTTTGTTTCCTGGACCGGAAGACAGAAGTGGTGGGTGTGGCGAGAGGCCGGGGAAGGGGGAGGGGGGGTTGTAAGGAAGCTCTACGACTGGGTAATGATGATATATTTGCATGAAGTAAATGAAACACACTCAGAGAATTTCATCCAGCCTCGCATCATTATTTGCTTTTCTGCTGTGAGTACTGTGATGTGGACACACGTGATGTCACAAGTCACCTCTGCAGAGGACGGGTGACCGAAGTCACGCAACGTACACCCCCCCCCCCCGGGTTTACACAACAAATTACTGGCACAGGAAAGAATCTATTGAAAGAGAGCAGATGACAAGTCGCTTTCAGTGAAGACGAAGTTTGCAGATTGATGGACGAGCTCAGGGCGGAACTCAGTTCTCCTTGTCTTGTAATGTCGATGTCATAGACAGGTAATGTGTGACCTAATTTTGTTCATGGTGGGTGCCGTGCACAGGGAGTCGTAGGATCGAATCTCACGTCAGACACGAGATAACCTTAAAGTTTGCAGTTCACGGAATTTATCATTATTAGGAGAAACAGCCAGTGCTTGTCTTTTCTTTATTTCCAGTTAGAAGTTGCAAATTATAAAGAGGGTAGGTGCTTTTTATACACACTGTCGGATCCGGTTCGACTACGTGACTAGGCTTTCTAGACGTCAGCTGGTAAGACAGTAGTGACCTCTAATGAACAAACGAGATACTCGGTTATTACAGATTTTTCTTATTCCTCTATTTCCTTTCCTTCTTTCCGTTTCTTCATGTTTTCTTAGTTTCTTTCATCATCTTCGCATCAGGCTTCAGCCTTCCATCGCTTATGCTGTCTACCTGTTTGCTAATTTCGTCCTCAGTTGTTCTTTCTCCATCTTTCCTACTTCCGCCTCCTTCCATTTTGATTTCTCTGTTTCGCTCGTGCGTTTCCTCCTTTCTTCAAGCACCTTTACCAACGCGTAATAATTTCCACAAGTGCGTGTGTTGCGTCATGACGCATGTTCAGGGGCGGAGGTGGCTCTACATGGCGTCAGGATCGCTCCGCTGGCTGCATTTGACTGATGCACCAATTACAATAATCAGCAAAGTGCATCCTTATCGCTTATGTCTGCAGGTTTGAACGTCACGACGCAGCGGCGCCATGTTCCTCGCCAACGAAATGAACACGAAATAGATTATGCCTATTAGTGACCACACTAATTAGAAATAACAGATTTTTTTTTCGTAAGGGTTAACAGTTCAGCTGGGTTCGAGATTACAGTTCTGGAATAATCCGACGAAGTCTCCAGAGCAGCGTCGAACATCTCGGCCAACTACATAGCCTGTACATTTTCAAATTGAATTATCCCGTTACAGTGACGGTATTTTTTTTATTCACAGAAACAATTCAACACATTTCGCATACGGTATTCATGAACAGTCACTTGATACAGCTTTTTCCTGTCATTTAAACCTATTGGTAATGGAATATATTAATAGTAACAACACACTTTAAAAGCTACAAACTACAATAGAACCTATTTCAATCAGTAAGGCCAGACTGGATTAGATGACGTGAGGTTGATTGGGTTAAGCTGGCTCATTTTGTGTTACTTTGCGTTAAGTTAGTTCGGGGTACGCTGTGTCAGGTTTGGTCAATTTAGTTCGGGCTTTATAAGGTTATGTTAGTTTAGGTTAGGTTAGGTTAGATTAGGTTGGGTTAGGTTGGGTTAGGTTGGGTTAGGTTAGGTTAGGTTAGGTTGGGTTAGGTTAGGTTAGGTTGGGTTAGGTCGGGTTGGGTTGGGTTAGTTTAGTTTAGGTTGGATTAGGTTAGGTTGGGTTTGTTTGAGAGCAAAGTGATAACAGATGACAACATCGTGACGCTCGGCGTCGAACTGCCAGCGTCGAGTCTTATGGCGTCACGAGACTCGGTGGCGTCCGAAATCCCAAATACTCTCTTTTAAGCTACAGTTGATTTATTTATGTTTATTTAACAACACTTTTTCAGTGCCTCAGACGACAGATTATATGTGCAACTGCGCGGTGCCTCACGTAATAAATATATTTTTGCAAATCTAGAACAATGCGAGCAGAATCTTATCTCATCTTATTAAACCTGGCGCTATAGCCCGAGATTGACGAGAAAGTCTGCTAATATATGTGAATGAGTAGCCGATTCTTTGTTAATACAACGTCTGCAAACCCATCGTAGGACAGGATTTATCAGAACGGGGTTTGAGCGGTTAATCCTCCATATTCAGCCACTGTTCAGACAGTCACGGTAACTATGCACGGTGGTAGTATTTATCACATTTTCTGTTTGAAGTATGGTAGCCATGGAACATGCTTCACGCTGGATCTGTGGTCCGTCGCCGTCAATTATACTTGTCTAAATGAAATATCAGCATCACTTGAATTATCGTGGGCGTAGTAACAGCTCGTCTATAAACATACGGAATTGACTTCACCTCCCTCATGGTGGGAAATTCAAATTGAAATCTGCCGCCTTTGATATAGTTAATGAAAAGAGGGCAATGTTTCGTTATCGCGCGTATTTTGCGTAATGATTAGATCCCCAATGCGTTTCTGGACTTCTGTTCTTTATAGCCTATGCTGAATTTAAACAAAGAAAGGCTTTTGTTTCCATGGAAATGTATGATTTTCATTCCTATAAAGCCAAGTGATTAGTTCACTTTAACGTTCAAAGAACACCGGACACCGACGTTTCTCTTACAGTGCGTTCACTGATAAAGTTGAACGTAACTGTCACTTCTCGGCTCCCGGCAGGAAAGGATGGAGCCGTAACTGATTCATGTCGGGAAATTCTTGTAGCGCTTGGCCGAGAGCTATGCAGTTCTAACCAAGAGCCGGGATGTGACAGTTGCGTTCGCATTTATCAGAATGTTTTTAAGAAGGAAATAAATCCAGACAATAGAAACCAATGGTTTTTCGTCACATAACTCGTGCATAGCATGGGAAGGTTTAAAGTCACAACGAAGTAAAACTTAAGCCTGCGTTGAGAAGTTGTGGAGTATGTGTTGAGAAATATATGCAGAAAAATATAGGTCGAAGTCTTCTGGGTTGTTTATCAGTAACGTATTTTGACTGCATTAACATATGCCCACATTAGCACAGCGTAACAACCCAGGAGACCATCATCTGTTGAGAAACAATGTAATAAAAAATGATAAATATTAATCCACCAGAAAAATACTTAGAGCAACAGATTGCGAAAACTTGATGCTGAGTAAAAATACAGGGATACGAACATACGATAAGTGGGGATGTAATTTAATGTGAGCTGATGGATCATCGCTAAATAAACCAGCAGCTACGGGAATTACAGTTACTGGTTCGCGATCCACTAGCAGAGAAACACCTCCTATCTTGTTTATACCCTGGATTAGACAGCCATTTAATTAGTCCTGTACATAACTATAATATTCTCTGTAATCGGCTAATGGCTGGAACATTTGGGGTTGCCATAAGCAAACGGCCACTTGCTGTGGGCGAAATGCAAATGCAACGGGGGACGGGGGGACTTACTGCTTCCGCGGGCATGCGTCACGTGACATGCTGATGCATTCACGGGCACAGTTGAACCCATTCTTCTTTGAGGCAGAGTTCAGTCGTATGAATCAAATCCACAACCTGCATCCGTATTTCCCCAAGATCCATTTTAATATTATGTTTCGTCCAGGTCCTCCGAGTTGTTTCGACCTTCCGTTCAGGCCTTGCAATGAAAACTCTGTAAGCGCTTTTCATCTTCTCCATTCGTGCTACATGCCTCGCACATCTAATTCTCCATTATTTGATTATCGAAACAAAATTAGCTGGATAGTACAAATTCTGTCGTTTATCTTTACGCGAATTTCTTCAGTCACTCCATTTTTCTTGAGTCCAAGCATTCTATTCAGAACCTTGTTCTCAGGAACCCTGAATCTGTGTTGCTACCTTGATGCGAGAGGCCAATTATCGCGCCAGTACAAAACGTCAGACATTTTTATTACACAATCTTCGTTGAGTCATAATATTCTGAACTGCGTGGTGGGAATCATTCCCCGGATTTAGTCTGTTCTTAATTCCCTCGTGAATGCAATTCTGATTCATTACCAGTCATTTGAACTCTGTCACATTTTAAAAGCTCACTTTTATATAAAAAGATTGTCCTTCAGTCTGGTGACGAGACATGGACATGCAATTTTTATAGACTTTCTTACTCGCATCTAATACAGCTTATGTGCCTTTGTATATGAATTTTATTCTCGCAGTATAGATCATAAACGCGTGTATCACATTCATTTCCAGATCCCCTTTGTTTTCTGGGACTTTCTTAAAGCAGAGTTGAAAAATTATGGTGAATCAGTACCTCGTCACACGATTATAAACACTGTGGAAAATGGAAAATTTTTACTTGTAACAAGTTTCTGTATCGTCTCTTGGGTCAGGATTAACCAACCCATGCGCCTTCTAATGCTCAGTAGTAATTACACAACAGACATCGATTTTCTAACCGGATGATCGCTCTGTTATTAGCAGTCTTGTCATGTCTGCGGTCAATACGTCTGTGTGTCACAGAATGACAGGCGCCTTAATTAGTGGGGGTCAGTAGTGCCTCGTAGATGGGACGCAGTTCCCGCCCGAGTTAGCAATCAATTGTTTCAATCAAAACGGTTATTATACTTGAAAAAATAGTTCATAGCGCACAGCCCACAAGTTCGTCCACTCGCAGGTTTACTTGTGAACTTCAATATACATGGGGAGAGGCACGTCTTTTGGGGTGCAATGGTTTCTTTCGCCCCGACAGTTCAAGTTGAGGAAGTGCACAGTTTAAAGCCGAATATCAGAACCAGCCCGTACCGAAAAGAAAACACATCACTTCACCTTTCCAACGATCAACTGGTTAATGCTGTTTAAGGGGATAGTCGCCGTGTATTCTCAGAAACGTCAGTTAATCCAAGGCGAACAACATCCATGAACCGTAAAATGAGGGAAGGAAGATAAAAAAGAGCTAACGAAGAAAACGGGGGAAGACTAGGCACGAATAATATAGAAGGGGACTGAAAATAAATCGAAATGCAAATTATAGAAATTCAGCTAATTAGGATATGGAATGTTCTGTCACTGGGGCAACGATAATTTTAACTAAAGGACTAAGAAAATCTCTGAACAGTACCAGGAAAACATTAAATAGAGTTAAAGAAAGTACTAGAAACATGCCACTTTAAAAGGAAAGTGGTACAATGCGCCTGTGCGCTGGGGTTCAAGATCAAAAGCAGTAGGAGAAGAAAAATAACTGTGATTAGAGAAGAAATAAAAATGCAATGTTCCGCATTCTTCGGTCAGAACGCACAGTCCCTTCATTCCAGTTTACCAAAAAATGTGACCACAAGAATAAAATGTTTTTAAAGTTTGAATATTAAATCGACATTATGAGGAAAGTAGCCATCCTCTTATGTACTGATGCATATTCCTTTGAGTGAAGCAGAATGAACAATAAGCCCACATCAGCGGTCCCCAACCTTTTTGTGCCTACGGGCACATTTGAGAGTTTATGAGATCGTGGCGGGCACCAACCAATTAACAAAGCCAAATTTTCTTTTCTCTGGGAAAATAAGATATGGACACCAAATAATACACAAGACAACACGACGTTTAATGATACAAGAAACCATGAAATCAGAAATACGTAGTTTTATAAGTACAATTATTATTACTCAAGTGGGAAGTTAGTGTGATGTTTGGCACTGCATTTCATCGGCCAGTTTTTAAATTTGGGAGTGTAGGATGATGTTGCTGCTCACAAACAATCGTCAAGTCGAGATCTGCGCTTTGATTTTATAATGTTCGTGGCTGAACGGCCTTCAGTATTCAGTATAATCCTTTTCAGTAACAACGCGGGCACCCAAAAAAAGCCTTGACGGACACCGCGTTGGGGATCACTGTTGTACATTATTTCGCCCTCAAATCTTCATAACCGTACTTATCAGAGTGATTATTCTCTTGTCACATTGGTGTCACTGTTAGGCCAAGGTCATACAAAGTCAAGATAAGATCGCCCCAATAGTTTGAAAAGATAGAGGTCTTTATAATTCTCAAGGTCATATGTTTAACGCTTATTTCTGCCAAACCGTAATACCTGATTGACCATACTCATGTCAAAATGAGGTTCCGTATAAGTCAAGGTTGCATGGAAGCCACGACAAAATCGGCCCAATAGTTTCCTAGATACGGGTCTTAAAATATTTTCAAGGTCATATCTTTTCACGATTATTTTTGCCAAACCTTAAATAAATGGTCGACCATACTCATGTCACAATGAGGTCAGGTGTAGGTAAAGTTCATATGGAAGCCACGAGAAAATGGGCCCACTTATTTCCTTTATACTGGTCTTTAAAATTCTCAAGCTCATTGCTTTTAACGCTTATTTCTGCCAAACCGTGAAAACGTGGTTGGCCATACTCATGTTAAAATGAGGTCACGTGCAGGTCAAGTTCATATGGATAGCTCGACAAAATCAGCCGACTAGTTGCTCAGATAGAGGTCTTTAATATTCCCATGGTCATACATTCTCACGCTTATTTCTGCCATACCGTAAATATCTTGTTGACCATACTCATGTCAAAATGAGATCACGTATAGGGAAACGTCTTATGGAAGTCACGAAAATATCGGTCCACTAGCTTCCCAGATAGAGGTTTTTAAAATTCTTAAGGTCATATCTTCTCACGCTTATTTCTGCCAAACCTTAAATACCTGGTTGACCATTCTTATGTCGAAATGAGGTCACGGATGGGTCATGGTCATATGGAAGGCACCACAAAATCGACCATTTAGTTCCCTAGATACGTGTCTTTAAAATTCTCAAGGTCATATTTTTAATGTTTATTTCCGCCAACCGTAAATATCTGGTTGACCATACTCTTCTTAAAATGAGGTCACGGATATTCCAAGGTCATGTGAAGACCACAACAAGATAAAGCAAAATATTTGAAAATATTGGAATCAAACTTTTCAAAATCATTCGAAATAAAATTTGGTCACACATATACAAAGAGAATGTATGAATCTGAGTGACATTGCACACATCATTTAGAGGTCATTTGACGGCAATCTTATATACTGAGTGCCTAATTTGTGTGGGGATAGATTACGTTAATTTCGGTTCGTTTAGGTTAGGTTGGGTTAGGTTAGGACGAAATTATATTTTGTAGATGTCCGTCTTCATACTCACCGCTGTGAGAAGCTCAAGTCTTACTTATATTTTGTACATTATTTTGTCCTCATATCTTCATAACTGTACTTATCAGAGTGTTTTTTCTCTTGTCACATTGATGTCACTGTTAGGCCAAGGTCATACAAAGTCAAGATAAGATCGCCTCAATAGTTTGAAAAGATAGAGGTCTTTATAATTCTCAAGGTCATATGTTTAACGCTTATTTCTGCCAAACCGTAATACCTGATTGACCATACTCATGTCAAAATGAGGTTCCGTATAAGTCAAGGTTGCATGGAAGCCACGACAAAATCGGCCCAATAGTTTCCTAGATACGGGTCTTAAAATATTTTCAAGGTCATATCTTTTCACGATTATTTTTGCCAAACCTTAAATAAATGGTCGACCATACTCATGTCACAATGAGGTCAGGTGTAGGTAAAGTTCATATGGAAGTCACGAGAAAATGGGCCCACTTATTTCCTTTATACTGGTCTTTAAAATTCTCAAGCTCATTGCTTTTAACGCTTATTTCTGCCAAACCGTGAAAACGTGGTTGACCATACTCATGTTAAAATGAGGTCACGTACAGGTCAAGTTCATATGGATAGCTCGACAAAATCAGCCGACTAGTTGCTCAGATAGAGGTCTTTAATATTCCCATGGTCATACATTCTCACGCTTATTTCTGCCATACCGTAAATATCTTGTTGACCATACTCATGTCAAAATGAGATCACGTATAGGGAAACGTCTTATGGAAGTCACGAAAATATCGGTCCACTAGCTTCCCAGATAGAGGTTTTTAAAATTCTTAAGGTCATATCTTCTCACGCTTATTTCTGCCAAACCTTAAATACCTGGTTGACCATTCTTATGTCGAAATGAGGTCACGGATGGGTCATGGTCATATGGAAGGCACCACAAAATCGACCATCTAGTTTCCTAGATACGTGTCTCTAATATTCTCAAGGTCGTATCTTTTAATGTTTATTTCCGCCAAACCGTATATACCTGGTTGACCATACTCATGTTAAAATGAGGTCACGGATAGTCCAAGGTCATTTGAAGACCACAACAAGATCAAGCAAACTCAAACTTTTCAAGGTCATTCGAAATAAAATTTTGTCACGCATGTACAAAGAGAACTATAGGAATCTGAGTGACATTGCACACATCATTTAGAGGTCATTTGACGGCAATCTTATATACTGAGTGCCTAATTTGTGTGGGGATAGATTACGTTAATTTCGGTTCGTTTAGGTTAGGTTGGGTTAGGTTAGGTTAGCTTAGCTTAGCTTACGTTGGGTTAGGTTGGTTTAGGTTAGGTTGGGTTAGGTTGTAATTGTATTGTAGCTCAGAAATGAGAAACTTTATTATAAAATAATTATTCTTATGTTTTGCAAATTTGATGTTAAAATGAAGTTAATTAAGCATATTATAGTTATGATACATTTTCCACACAGGTTGATGGCAAATTGTTATGTTGGCTGTGCACATTGTCGTACAAACGGGCTCTTGCTAAGACAAAGCAGAGTGACGCAGAGCGACGAGCGCACATCAAATTAGCAGCCCAGAGAGCTGCCAAGAACAAAGAACATGGGAAGTAAGTTATAAATTTACCATTATCACTATCTTTAATGCTGTGCGTTCTTGACAGAGGACTTTTCTTTGTGGATTTAATATAATTTGGATCTGGCAGATTGGACAAACTTTCCAAAGCTGCTGACATTGGCCTCTTTGGCAGAGGTGAAGGATTCCTCCGAACTTGCTCACAGCTGGTACCTCTGACTTTACTCATTGTTATGTGCGTAACGTAATAGAACTATTTGCAGATGAAACTCGTGTAAGCTGATTGAGTATTTAATTTTTTATGTGGCTACGTCATTACTTTTTAATTATTATAATTTTATCCCGCATCTTAGGATTTTTAGACTTTTTTCACTGACTGGTGTAAACACCAGAATATGAATGTTTCAGGGATGTGTTTGGTCTCTGTCTTGAGGTTAACAGGCCCCTGTTTTCAGTACATGAATACATTTAAGAAGCTTTAGCGTAGATAAATTTCACTACTACCTCCAGAAAGTGCTTACTGATGGGATTAATGTGTCAAATTTCTTTTGTATCCTTAAATTTGAAAGGAGAATCCTGAAATTATGATCACAAAACATAACATTATGTGCGGATTGTCATCTTCTGGGTTGATACATCATATAGTCTTGTAGGTGGTTACCAGCATTCTGGAAGAACGTATTTCCTTCACCTTCAGGATAGATATGTCACAGCCCTGAAGAACAAAAATACAATATAATGTGCCAGCAGCACAGCTTTGTTTGCGGTTTGACGTACAATGCGCGCGTCTGTTTTTGCAGACACAAGGGCCATAGCAAACGTCCGCACCGGGTAGATGTGACAAAATTAAGCCAACCCAGCGGTGAGAAGGACGGAGAAGGAGGCCCACCGACAAAAGTGTCCCGTGGAGGGTCTGGGGCAGGGAACAACAGAGGAGACCCACATGATCCGAACTCGTCGGATCACGTTGTTGCCATGACGCAGCTGAAGGAGCAGATTGCGTCTTTGCAGAAACAGTTGAACCAGAAAGATTCTCAGTTGTTGAGCAAGGACAAACTGGTAAGTAATGTGCTTGAGTGTTTCATTACTTTTTATGACTCGGAAGCGGGCGGTATGTTTATTCAGGGTGGAACACGATTTTGCATTTGATAAGAAACCAGAGGATGTACAGCAGTGGTCCCCAACCTTTTTGTGCCTACGGGCACATTTGAGAGTTTATGAGATCGTGGCGGGCACCAACCAATTAACAAAGCCAAATTTTCTTTTCTCTGGACAAATAAGATATGAACACCAAATAATACACAAGACAACACGACGTTTAATGATACAAGAAACCATGCAATCAAAGATACGTAGTTTTATAAGTACAATTATTATTACTCAAGTGGGAAGTTAGTGTGATGTTTGATTTTATAACGTTCATAGTTGAACGGCCTTCATTATCCAATATAACCTCTTTCCGTATCAACGCGGGCACCCAAAAAAAAGCCATGGCGCCCTGAAGCACGACTGGAAACTGAAAGATTCGACAGCTTAGTAACAGCTTTGATCCATTCTCTGGTATCTTTATCGATATCCTTTTACGTTATTAAATATTTGGAGCGTTGCTAGCTGATTTCTGATAACATCACGTGCAGCCTTTATAACCCTGAAGTTTCCAGGAAAGCACACACACACACAAACACACGTTTCTTATCAACCAAATGCTCTGATATGAAACTTCATGAGCAGTTGTGCCTTGCAGAGACTGAGCAGTATTGAAACTGGTGTCTGTCACAAAAGCTTCATATTCAGGTAAAACTATTTAATCTGCATGTGTACTTAATGTATTTATCATAAAAGATCATTTCATGTCAGAATAACAGCATAAATAACGTTATATTACAAGTAAATTATTAATTGCTGGTACGTCAACTTGTATCTCTCTTATTATTGAATACGGTGGTATTTCTCTGCAATGATTGGTACTATTCTTTCGTACTTAATTTTGTTCGGAGAAATCTGAATGGACGAAATATCACTTGCGATAATTAAGTGTAGATGGGAGGATGATATTAAAATAGGTTTTAGAGAAACGGGGTGTGACACTGTGTAATGTATGTGTCTGGCTCAGAATACAGTACAATGTCGGGCTCTTTATCAGCACTGTAATTAATCTTCTGATACCATAAGAAACGGGAATTTTCGAGGCCATCTGAAAGACTGTCGATATCTCAAAGATTGTTATTTTCCGCGAACTTCGTTGCTGTCATAAGTTACTTAAGGATGTGATAAGATAAGTGTGGAGTAGATAGTGAAATTTATATACTACTTTCCGAACACCTCCTTCTGTGACTACAGTCTACTAACATGTAAAGAGAAGAAATTTACAGCTGGAATACAGTGGCATAAGACTTTATTCCTTTTTGTTGAACGGTCTAGTCTTCCTAGTGGTCGCAGTCGAGTGGTTAGTACACTAGCTTCGTGTTTGGGAGTCTGGTTTTAATCTAGACACGGACACCCACGTTTCGTGGTTTTACTCAAGGGCTTCACTGTTCACAAAACACCTATCATTCGACGCTGAAAAGTCTGAAAATAATGACCCATATGCTACAGATAAATACAGTTCAGAAGGTACTTTTTCCGGAATCAACTTAAGCATTTCAGTACTTAAATAGGACTGGGATGATCCTACACAGTTGACATTAACATAGATCACCAGATCGTCTGCATTATATTACCGCCCCTAACTGTCCTGGCTTTGGTTCCACGTTACGTGTCGCAAAGAACGATTTCTTTCATCTGAAAATTTAAGCTCCCCTGGAAAAAGAATACATTAATTTAATTATGCTCCATCAACCTCGATATTTTAATAAATCTTAATACGTTTAGATTGTGGTCATTTGGGTTATGACTCAGTGTATTCTTTTAGGTGAAAATCAACGTTTCAGAGGAATCAACCACCTTCATCTTCAGGACCAAACCATCTTCCAGACTACACAACGTCATTACTAACAACACCAAAACCAAAATCTACACTGATATG
Organism: Zootermopsis nevadensis; assembly: GCF_000696155.1. Next base: position 118,875 of record NW_019061056.1, read on the forward strand.
GAGCATAAATTGGACATTCGAATATAATGAGGGACAGCTGATATTCAGTCACAAATTCAGCACGCAATTTTGAAGCCTTAAGATTGTCTTAAATTCGTCGCATGAAATAGAACTGGACATGAATCGAGCCAGTAAGATGGATAACGCGTCCAACGATTTAGATAATGACCTCATGAAGGAATTGGAGTGTCCAGTCTGTTTACAATATATGAAGTCGCCGATATCAATGTGTCAAAATGGCCACAGCATTTGTAACGGCTGCAGATCGAAACTGAACAACTGTTTTTACTGCAGGCAACCTTTCTTAAAAGTGAGAAATTTGGCGCTAGAGAATTTGTCGACAGTGTTGTTACCTCCAGGCTTAATCTCCAAGATATCCGATCCTTCACATAAGAGTTACAAGTGTCCGTTTGCTACAATATCGAATGAGGATTGTAGCTGGGTGGGATCGCTTCCGGACATGAGGGGTCATATAAAGATTATCCACACTGGTGGAGAGGACACGCAAGAATCTGGTGGACGGTTTAACGTTATTCTCACAGATTTGTCACCTGAACGGCATTATAGGAAAGCAGTGTGGATTGCCGATGAATTATTTTATATAGTTTGGGAAATAAAAGATGGCAACTTCTTTTGTGTAGTGTTATGTGTAGGTTCAAAGAATAAATCTTCCAAATTCATGTACAAATTTTCTTTAACAGCAGAAAATGAGAAGAAAAAAATATCAATGTGTTTCCAAACACGAAGTGTCGTGCAAGAAATAGAGCAGGTGCTCGCACCTGGACACTGCGTTGTTCTACATTTTGACACAGTTTTGAAGTTTTTGAACTCTGATAAATGTCTGTCTTGTGACTTTGAAATCAGTCCGATTGAAGCAGAATCAGGCGCCGATAAGAATCAGCCAAAGACTGTTACAGCTAAAACAGTCGACAGGGACTCTGACAGTGTCAGAGTTAAAAGAGAATTCCTCAGAGAACAAAAGGCGCCAATGAAACGCGAGTTCCTAGATTCGCGTGATGACATACCCCATGAAACACATAGACCAGGCAGACATGTTGGACGAGGTAAGGTAATTTGGCGTGGTCCTCGGGACAGATCTGTCGAATCACACTTTCAACATATATCACGAGACCGCGACTTCCGAAACAGAGGCGGAATTCTTGGAAAGCATTCTAACATAGGCCGGAGTCTGACAGATCTAGGCAACGAAGCGCATTATCGAGACAAAGAAACTCCTGCGGTGGTTAAAATGCGCGATTCAGTTCGTCTCAAAATAAACGCTTCATCCACTTCTCCAGCTGCAAAACGTGAAACAAGTGATAAACTTCCCAAAATTTCTCTGACATCTGCAAAAGGAATGCCAAGAACTGAAGGTGCCAAACTTTCGGAGTTGACAAAGTCAC
>NW_019061060.1:4485-16166 GCF_000696155.1 Zootermopsis nevadensis
AGATTTGAGACGATAGAAGAGATTCAGGCAGAATCGCAGATGGTGCTTGACAGGCTGACAAAGAAAGATTTCCAGGGATGCTTCCAGTCTTGGCAGCGGCGCTGGGATCGTTGTGTTCACTCCCAGGGGAACTACTTCGAGGGTGATGGATGAATTTAATACCTGAGATAAGTGTACGGGTTTTTATAAGCGCAGTCTTGAAACTTTCCGATCGCACGTCCCTGACATTTTCCCACTCCCTGTTGATATCCATGCATTCATTATCTTTATCCGTATCTAAAATTTGAAACCTATTCGAAATTATCAGCTTGTAATTGTTCCTTTACCCCTCCCTCACTTAATTTTTTCACATCAAATCTTTCTGTCTCTAAATTCTGCTTAGTTCATCTACGTACTGAAGCCCTCTCCCTCACTTTGCCACTACCAGATAATGGTCAGTGTCACAATCCACTTCTTTGAATGATCTCCTATCAATTATACCCTTTATTATTTACTGAAACATGATGCTTCTGATTTTGTGTGCTACCATCTGGAGAATTCCACATCTCTTTATGAATATCTCTATGTGGAAGTTTTGTACTCTTTACAATTAGATTTTTGGCGTGGAAAATTCTGTTACTGTAACACCACTGTCATTACTTATTTCATTCAGACTCTTTTTCCCTATTATGGGTTTGAAAATATCCTCTCTCCCAATGTCTGCATTGATATCTCGTGGCATAATTTTCATGTGACACTTATCAAAATCATCAAATACTGATTTTGCTTCTTCATGAAAGCTATCCCTGATATCATCACTTTTTCCTTCAGTTGGGGCTTGCGCATTAAGGACAATAATTCCCCACCAACGTCCGACCAGAATTATGTTAGGAAACCTGTCACTAACAAATTCTACTCTCATAACTGCTGCCCTAATTCTGCTATGAACAAAAACCTGTCCCTAACTGATGATTATCATTCCCCTTTCTAACTAAATGCTTGAAATTTTCCACTGCGATCACGTACTCCCCCTCCCATCGCACGTCCTGTATTGCTACAAAAACTAACTAGTAATTCTCTAATTTCCTGCTCACTGATTTCAGTCCTCCTGACCTATGGAGACATCTAACATTCCACGGTCGAAATCTCATATTCTTTTTCTTTTGTCATTCTCGTACCAAGGAGTCCGTCCGGCTCCGAAGACTGATTATGTTTTTCGTAACAACGCACTTATTTACGGTTAAAGGTTGTAAGCCTCACGCCCAGCCCCCAAGCAGGAGAACCACCCTCCGTCGTTTGTCCGCGACTGCTTATTTAATATATTCACAGCTAACCTCCATAACTGGAGGCTGTTCCTCCATTCGCAAGCTGACGTGCCATGTCGTGGTGACAGGTAACTACCAAACATGGTAATGATATCTAGATAAAACTTTTTAAATTTAATTGGTTCAAGAAATATATATATATACGTACACACGCACGAGTGCGCGCGCAAACAAAAAAAAACACAAAGACTTGTCTGTGCCTGTGTATGGAGAGAGCGAAATCATGGTATCCACACCCTTTAGCACTGTGGTAAATATATGTACCACGTGCTTTACAGTTCAATAACTCAACATTTCTCCCATATATATATTATATATCATATTTGTATATCTTTCTGGCTTCAAGACACAAAAACTATTATTTTTGATAAAATCATTGAGGTACTGATGTTTGTAAATCGATGCGGTTATGTGAGACGTAATTATTATTTGAAATTTGCAAAGGAGGTTCTCGAATGTGAAACATAAGTGTAACTCGGAGATAACTGTGTTGTTAGATGTTACGGCGTGTAGCTTCTTAAGAAGTAACCGACGTTTCAGAGATGCTCACTGCCCCTTTTACCATGGTGAAGGTCTCACTGATGATGACAGCAGCACGCACCGACGAAATGTCGATAAGGTTTAAAGAAACTATACGGTGCAACCTTCCAGAAGACAGTCATACTTATACCTGTAACCTTGAGAATGTGAAATATCACTTTGGTATAGTTCCGTTAAAAGCCCATTCTTCAGTTCAGAAAAAATCTGAAATTAGTAATTAACTCGTCTGTATGTCGACTCTCTCGTCATTAATGCTTTTGATTTAAGATACAAATCGATATGTTTCTTTTTGCATTTTAAAGTGGATAAAATCAGTTATAGAATTTGCACATATGTAATCTGGAGGGTATAAAGTTTTCAGCGCAACGAAACAACAGCAAGACTACCCTGTGTAGCTAATAGTCTCCCAACCACCTCCGTGGAACTCTAGTTAAAGTCACCGTTTCTGCTAGGCTGCTGCTGACGTCACTTGCGCACAAGCTATGCAGTTATGAATATGGTGTTTTCACAGGCAAAACCTAGGTCCATCCCTCATATTACCTAGCATCCAAATTATTTATTGGTTTTTGTGGTGCATTTATAAATCGGTATACTGACAGAGAATTACCGATTCAGGCAACAGTACACCGAATGGTAACAAAATTCGCGACACAGAATGTGTACTTATGTGACAAACGTGCTCATAATACAACAGTGCATCAGCTACAACAAGGGGACACGTTTACCAGAATATTGTAGTGCGATCGGTTTCATCGTATTGTGCTTTAAGATTTCCATGTTCAGAGTTGAGTTTTAGATGGGGTATTGAGAATATAAAATTTGTTGGTATTTAAAGCTCTTTGAAAATTCTTAAAATTACTTGATACCCAACTGTTTCTGGTTTCCTTAAACGATACTGACAAACCGCATCTCAGATACCTTACTATACATTATAAAGATTAAAATACGTGTCATGTAATATAAATTACCGTTAGTGTAGGAAGAAGCTGTTTTCACACAAAGTTGCTCTTCAAACAAAATTTATTTTTCCGGAAGTGGGACAAGAGGTGTGCACAGGGTATTGGTTGGGAAGCCTGAGGGGAAGAGACCGCTGGGAAGACCTAGACGTAGATGGGAGGATTATGCCAGGCGGGATTTATGGGAGATAGGTGTTGAAGGAGATTGGATTTCGTTGGCCCAGAACAGGGTCCGGTGGAGGGCTTTGGATAATTAGGTGATGAACCTTCGGGTTCGGTAAACTATCTGGTTAGTTATTTAGTTAGTTAATTACATAGTTTTCCCCAGACCCTATCGTCTTATCTCTTAGACCCAAATATCCTCCTCAACATCCTATTCTCAAAGACCTGCAATCTGTGTTTCTCCCTCAGATTGTGAGGCCATGTTTCGCACCCATATAAAACAGGCAAAATTATTGTTTTGTTATTCTTTAATTTTCAGGTTCTGAGATATCAGACGAGAAGACGAAATATTTTGAACTGCAAAGTAGCAAGCTTTCCAAAATTTAGTCTCCTCTTAACCTCCTCATGAATATAATTTTGATTTGTTATTGTTGGTCCCAAATATTTGAACTTTGTAACAATTCAAAGAATTTATTAGCCACCCCAAGACAATTCTGCCCGCCTGTTTGCTGGCGAGATACTATAATGTAATTAGTTTTTTCTGAATTTACTTCCAGCCCCACCTGTCTCCTAGCCTCTAGTAAAACCTCTGTGTTCCTCTTTATTGTGTTCATATCGTCCCCCAATAAATTAACATCATCAGCATATGCCAATAGCTGATGTGTCCCATTCAATTGCAAACCCTCCTGCCTATCTTGGACTTTCCTGATAGGATATTCTAGCGCAAAGTTAAAGAGCAAGGGAGACAAAGTATCTCCTCGTTTTAGACTATTCTTGATGTAAAATGACTCAGATAAATATTTAAGTATACGAATTTTGCTACAGGTTTCATTTAAGCACATTTTTATTAGACTAACTAGCTTCTTTGGTATACTATATTCAATAAGAATATTATATAGCACTTTTCTCTTCACAGTGTCAAAGATTTTTAAAATCTATAAATAATTGATGTACGGTCCCACTGAACTCTCTTTTTTCTCTAGTATCTGACAAATGCAAAAGATCTGATCAATCGCTGATCTGTTTCGTCTGAACCCACACTGTTAATCCTCAATAAATTCATTCACATGTAAAGTTAATCTCGCCAGAGCAATATTTGATGGAATGTTGTATGAGTTTTATGGCTGAGAAATTTCTCGGTAATTGTCACACTAGGTGTTGTTCCGCTTCTTATGAATAGGAATAATTATGGATTCCTTCCATTGTTGTGGCATCTCTTCCTTATCCCAAATTAACTGAAAAAGCTTATGGATCCTCATATGCAACTCTTTGCCACCTGCTTTAATTAATTCTGCTGGAATCTGATCAATACCTGGAGATTTATAACTTTTCAACTTCCCAATGGCTAGTTCCACTTCATCTAAACTAGGTTCTGGCACCAACAGTTCAGCTGTATGTATTTTAATCTGTCCAATATCAACAGTCTCATGAACATTTAAGAGCTTGCTAAAGAAATTTTTTCACGTATTCACAATTTTTATTGGATCTGCAAGCAAATTGTCATTACCATCATTTACAACAATAGTCTGAGGTTGATATCCTTTCTTAAAGTTACATATTAACGCCTCTGTATATTTCTCTGATATTATTTCCTTATTATTTGTCCCAAGTTCAATAATTTTACCATTCAGGTATTCCCTTTTTTTATTCCTAAAGATTCTATTAACTTCACATTTTATGTTACACAGATTATCCGCATTTGTTTTGTTTGGGTCTTGCTGCCATTAAAATTTTGTTTGTTATCTTCGATCTATTAATTTTTTACATTCTTCATCAAACCATAGTTTACTTTGCTTTCACTTATAGTATCCTTGTTTCTCTTTGGCTGAAATTTTGATGCAGTTTCTGACATTTTCCCACTCCCTGCTAATGTCCAGATATTCATTATTTTTATTTGTCTCCAAAATTTGAAACCTATTCGAAATTTCAACTTGATATTGTTCGTTTGCCTCTCCATCACTTAAGTTTTTCAAATCTAATCTTTCCGTGTCAAAATTTTGTTTAGTTCATATCTTAATTGCGTCATGTTTGTGTTTATTAATACAATAATTTATTTACCGTCTTTACACAAACTTAAAAATGTTGTTAAAATTACTTAAAATTATAACATTTTTTCATTAGATACTTTTCATTAGATACTAGATCTTGTTACATTTTACATTGACGACATGTTTCGATGTTATCTCATCATCATCAGGTCTATCAATTAAAATCTGTGCAACAGATTTTAATTGACTTTCCGGATTCGACAAGTGTCCATAAACGGGATCATATCTCAGAGACTAATTATCCAATCCGAATGAACCAAGTGTTGTTTTGAAGAGGAGTGTATATGTAACAACTCTTCCTGGGCTCCAAGTGCGTATCTCAAAAACTCAAAAAGATACGAGGCTGTGAATGTGAAAAAGTTTGAAAATGTCCCGATTTTCTTAAAATGTCGCGATATATGAGAGCAAAGTAAAACCAGAATTACAAAAATCGGGCACAAATGCGTAGAGCACAAAATTCCAAAGAGAATGACATCGAAAACGCCGGACCCGGACCCAAAACGAACGCGCAGTACTGCCGCGAATATAGGCAACGTAAGCGCGCTGTGACAACTCAGGCGGGATCTGACGAGCCTGGGACAAGTATGGATGTGGATTTCGTTGCTGATGAGATGGAGAGTGCAATGGAGGTCGACGCAGACCCATCGGACCCACTTCGCATACCCAATATGGCGACGGCGACAGAGACGCAGAGACATTCGAACTAGAATATAATAGTGACAAACCGCTCGTATTGATGGGCTATTTCAACACTAGTGACGAAAATTTGGAACTCTTACGGGCATACCTTCAGAAATTCTTTAAACTTGAACTAGTGAATGATTTGAACAAACCAACCACGCAAGGGAAAACTTGTATAGATTTGACATTTGCAAGAGGTATTCAAATAATTTCAAAGCCATATGTATCCTACTTCTCATACCACTACTCTGTATTCAATAAATGTAAGTTGCAAATGAATTAAACGATTCAAAACAAAAAATTTGTTTAATTTCAATATACTATACAAGATTGACGTTTTCACGAAAATAACTGCGGCAGTGTCTGACACTGCCTATCAATTTTTTTTTTGTTAAATATTGTTAGCCTTTGCCCAACCCCCAAGCTGGAGGACCACCCCTAGACCGCTGTCCACGACTGCTAACCTCCATACCTGGAGGCCGTACCTCTATCCGCAACCTGAGGACGCGACATGCGGTGGTACGAGGGACCATCACCATACATTGTAATTTATTAAATTATAATACAGGCTTATCGATAAACGTGCTTATGCTCGCAGGCCCACATGTTCATGACGAGTAAATGCCCAAAACTCGCCGGAACTTGGAAAAAGATTTGCAGGTCCTACATTTCTGGAGAATTCTCGAGGAGATGAACACATAGATTATTATTCGCAACGAGAATCGAATCCTGAGCATTCTGCCTGTCGCCAGCTACTTTATGAGCTGTCTTAGATTATAAATATTAATTACTTTAAAATTAATAAGGTCTTTGTCTAAAACGTGTAACAGAATAAGGAAATGATTCGATCTATGTGAAATAACGGCCATAAACGCATTTACTCAAATTAATACTAACAGAGCATTTTCCCAGTGGATGAACTTATCTTTCTAATAGTGTTGTTAAATTCTCTGTTAAATTGAAAATATCGAACTATTGATGTAATACTGCTATTAATATATAGTAACGTATATATACACTGACAGCAAAATGTAAGGAAACATTTCAGCTATTAACGAAATTTCAGTAGAGAGAAACATGGTTTCAAAACCGAATCACTTTCTGCCTGCACAAATAGTTCATGTAGGTCTGCAAGACACTTTTCCAACAATCTCTGAGAACAGGAAGAAGTTTTACATTGACAAAAGAGAATTGTGCGTTCCAACCGGCATTTCGACAGATGCTGATTTTTCAAATGAGTTCTTTCATAATCAGCTTAAACCACTCTTTGTCGTTATGCGTTTTTTCGGGCTTCTTCCAATTAATTTGCCGTTTAGAGGTAAGTACAGTTATTATTGCATTATAATACTTGTATTTTAGTTGTAAACGACTGTACTTTAAGATGTTTCCTAATATGTGAAATAGGTTTAACAGCTTTGATTCAATAAGCACTTATTACAATTATTAAATCTTTAACACAGTATATCTTTCGACATTTAGAATTCGTAAATTTTCTTAAAATTTTCAAACATAAATCAACCATACCCCTTCTTGCACCGGGTACGGGCAAAATGGGGTAATTTACATTCTTTTAAAGAAAATTAATTTAAAAACGGTAAATCTTAGAACTAAAGTAATGACTCATTATAAATTTCAAATATACAATAAATCCACACAACGTTTCCTCAATGTGGTTATCTTTATTATTGTCCCTTCCAAATGCCTCCAAATATTAAGTTCCCATATCTGCCCTGATCTCTCCTACATATATATTCGTGTTGAATATAATTCAATTTATAGAAGTGCCGAAGCATTTTATGTATGACGAGACAAATTTCTGAGATAACTGGCTTTAATGACTGATGGTCTTGCTGGAAACAGAATGAATCCTGAATTATGCTACGCGACTGTGAACGTGTGGTGATATATTCACGCTGGTACAATCATAGCAGCAGTTGTGAGTAGAGCAGACTTTTGTGTGAATAAATTTATATAAGTGGAGTGGGCGCATAACCTTCCCTTGCACCATAAGCATTTCCTAATTTTTTGTGTTTCGCATAAAATCGACACTCCGTTAGTAACTCCATGCCAAGTACAATATCTATTCTAGAGGGTCCTCGTGGTAGACACCTGGCTACATGGAATGCTTACCCAAGTGACGAAAACGTATTTCTGCGAAGGCCACACAATCTCATAAGATATATGAAGTTGTTTCAATTTCGTTCCTTTACTATTCATGGATGGAGCTCTTCTCCTATCCCAAATTTCGATTGGAGTACCGTCAGGTGACATTATAGGCCGGCCTGTCCTTTGTTTACGATTGATTCTGTTTACCTTTAAGAACTCGACAGTGCTCTTTGGCAGAGGGCTAAATGAGGAAGGTCTTTGCGTGTCTTCGTCTTCTAGTGGACTGATAGTTTTCTTGGTGTTCTCCGCCCAACCGATCAGTGACTTTTTACCTTTTAACTTTCTCAGATATGCCACAGAGAAGCTTATAAGTGCAGGGAGACCTTCCTTTCCAGCTGATCAACAATCTCATTCCCTTAAATCCATTTATTTCGGCACTCACAGGAATCTTTCTATGCTGTGTTCAGCTAGTGTTACTGGCACATATAATACCAGCAGCAATTGGTGGTATTTCCAGACCAGCCTCGAGTTTATCCTGTAATTGTCAAATGTTTTGATCGCAGCTTCGCCGTTATAGAGATTATAAATGCAGAAATCCCTGTTAAAATTATTATAAGTGCATGCCTTATCCTTCAGCCTAAAATAAAATGATACACTGCCCTAGGCTAAAGCTAAATCTTTGTCTCACCCAATAGCCATTCTTTCCAGCTCCAGTTCCTTAGTTCCCGTTTTCTTACAGGAATGGGACCTCTTTTCCATTCACTACTGTCAGTAAGCGAAACCGTGAATGGATTTGGAATGTAAGCCCCGGAATCATTGTAACGGTCCCTATCTGTGAAATGGATAGTCTCATGACCTGCGCTTGGCTCTCTTTTCCGTGCCAAATATACTTGGGCTTTCAATGTTTATTGCAATTGAACCTGTACTTTTCCGCGTGGATCTCGGCCACCATTTTGAAATGAAGAAGAAGCGCCCCAGGTGGTCCTCAACTACTACTGTAGGAGCTGTTTTCATTGCACCGGTTACTTTCCACTTCTGCTATGTCCGGAGATAGGGATTAGCTCTATCGATTGGGGCTAAAGGAGTAGGTTTTACCTGAAGACGGACATACACCCCGATCTAAGAAACGTCGTGGTTTTATTGATTTTATTTAATCTCCGACGATGAATAATGTCCAGAAAACAATTTGCTTCAATTTTGCCTCTAATTTCAGGAGTCCCAACATTCGAGCTGTTTTCGTCAATCATGGCCTACTCCATGTGCATCTATGCTGTAACAACGGTTATAATCTGTTTCATCGTCGGAGATCTGTCGTCCGTGCTGTTTTCTGAGAAGATCGATTTCCTGACCACGATCTTCTACTCAATGCTAATTTTGGTTATGTTTATTTCCATAAGTTCACCTGTACTTATATGGCTGGACGCCTCCAACTATGTTCATTACATCAACAAGTGGACTGAATTTCAGGTATGTAAATCAATTTTGAAAGCAAATGGTAGATATTGTTGAAACCCGAAAAGAAATTAATTGACTAAGAGCAAACACACTGAATTACAATAGAAGTTTTCTTCTCTTTTAGCTACTCTTCCTCAAAGTCACTCATAATAGACTGTCATTGAACGTCAAGAAACGCTGCATTTTTCACGCCATCCGCTGCTCCACCATTGGGTTTTCAGCTATAACATTCCACTTCTTCACTCCATACCTTCGCATATGGCAAATTCCGGGCTTATTCTACGCCATAACACTAGTTAACTGTTACGTAACCCTTTGGCATACCGCGTGCAGAATTCTGTAAACAGCCGGAAAATCTCTGTCCAGGAACTTTAAGGTCTGACAAATAGGAGTAATAGAAATGAATTTTATGTGATCCTTTAAAATCTAAGTCAGTTATTAGACGAAATGCGTCGGGAGGCTCTTAAATTGCACATGTATAAAGCAAATCAGTTTCTTATAATTATTTACGCACTGAAAATATGAAATTATGTCTAATAAAAGTTGCTTATTCTTCCAGGGCAATAAAATTTGTTTGAAAAGCAGCCTTTAGTGTAAACAGCTCCATCCTACACTGGCGGTACGTTATAATGCATTGTAACAATTTTAACCTTTATAATATCTCATAAAATAAATATCCCTTAACATGGTTTTTGAAGAACAAATGTGCCAATTAATAAAAGATAACGTCCACACCAAATTACACTCAAATTCGTCCATTGGTTCTAGAGTTGAATCCTGCGCACGGACGGAGAGACGGTCATTCTTTCGTTTCTTGCAAGAAACGCGCAATAATTCAGTACTTAGCTGTGTTGTCTTAGATATGTTTAGCGCTGCAACAATGGAGTTATATTTGCTATAAATAAACTAGAAGGGCAATAGGATATTAAATATTCCAAATTACACAAATTATATACATACCTGAACAACAAAACTAATAAAAAAATTTTCACTCTTTTCGTATAATCCTAGGAAATTAATCCATGATGAACTGGCCTATCGTTAAAATTTATCATCTTGAAAACAAGAACAATCGATACGGCAGTTCAGAGAATTCCCGATTGTTTTCTTTGCACTTTGACATTCTGAGTTCTCTTAACAGCTTTAGGATATTAATGACATACTCTCAAGAAACTGATCACATTACTACTCAATTCAATTCATTTCCACTACAACTAATCATTTAAAAAGCATAAAAGCTATTTATAAATGCCATTTTGATCTTCTGCTCTAATGCTTCAATTGCTCACCAGAAACAAGATGTTGAGAGAATAAGAATTTAAATATACGGCCTTAAAATTAAGTTTAAAATATTATAAAGTGCGTAGCATGCGCAATATTTTATGTCATGGACTCTCTTAATTTGTCATTTATAGAGAAAAGTAATTTGTTCAAAAAACACAACGTTTAATTTATACATTTAGCAAACAGCTTCAAACGAAAAAGTTACAAATCAAGTTCTGTTGACGTAGACAAAGGAAATAACGAAATTTAATTCTGCTCATGACTTAGCGTCCACCCCATTCTCTTTCATGTGATGAAAAGATAATATTTTGTGAAGAGTACAATTTTATTACTCTCGTCACCATGGAGTTTCCGGGACTTATTGTATAATATGAAGATTTATAATTTGGTTCCCCTCTGCAGGAGGAACTGAGGCGGAAGTGTTACACAGCGCAGAGCATAGGGCAGTACAGAATCCTCTGGTTGCGACTAAGCCAACTGGTCTCCCGGTCAGGTACGCAGCTTTGCAGTACCGGTTATTGAACAAGGGACGCAACTATGGAATCTGATCTTAGAATAAATTAGATTGATAAACTCATTACCAACATTTTTATATCTTTAATTCTTTGTGAATTTCAATAAGAAAATCTTAGTCTTCCACACGGCAACTTTCCAAAACGTATGGCCATCAAACCATCTCTATGATTTCATTATAACCGTACTAAATTTCCAGCCGTAACCTTCATCCAATATTTCAGTCCACTGTGTAAATCATGAAGTTATGTGTTATATTTATTATTTACTGAGATCTGATTGGTTCAAACAAAAATGACAGTGCATTTCTTGGATAGATAAGCTACCAGCAGCAGAGTTATACAGTATAACCTCTCTAACTTGGACAGTTGCGGTTCCACGATAATGTGTCCAACTTACAGGGGTGTCCAGGATAGAGGGAAATGGGAAAATCATCCTTTCAAATTGTCGTGTAATAACAATGTGGTAATTGTAAAGTATTATGGAGCCCTTCCCAAAAAGGAAATTACTGATACGAAAAATCAAAAGGGTAAATTAAATTTTTACAAATTTTGTTTCCACTAAATTAAACTTGCATGGATAAGCTCACAGGGAAGGGCACCGATACTTTACGTTTACCGACAATGTAATCT
>NW_019061064.1:6889-28342 GCF_000696155.1 Zootermopsis nevadensis
AAATAATTTGAGCTTTTCGCAAGTAGCTACATGCACCGATATTTTTTAGCCTGCTTTGACAAACGTGAAAAAGTAAATTGCATAAACGGATATTAGCTTAATTCGATAAACTTCACGACAGGATTAATTAGATAAATTGATTTTGAAATCTAACGTGTAGTGAGCAATTCATTTCAGTTTTCGTCCTCCATCTGGCTACACCAAAGTTCCTCCTCCCACTATTTACAGCCATTAATTCAATCGAATCTAAATGGTTACCACCACAAGCACATACCTTGTTTTTTAGTTTCTTTGACGGGTTGTGAACTTTATGGTTATATATTATCGAAAGAGGATCATTGTGATATTGACATCGCGTGAATGCGCTGAGAAATTCGAGACAACCTTCGGAATAGCTAATCTCTGGGCAGAAGATTGAACCCGCTTCTCCCAAATACGAAGCTGGGGGTGACAGCCATTGAACCTCAACCATGCAACGTCCAGAGGTAAGAGGCACATACAGACGTGGAACCAACTTTGTATAAATTATATGTAACGAAATAAATATACTGATCTTTCACAAATAACAGGCCTTTCCATAACCTAGGAAAGTACTTGTTGCTCCCATTAATTTTGATGTGTGAAACGACACGAGTTTACTGTGAAAATACAAGAAAACTTGTTTCCAAGAACTGCATAATCCACAAAAATGCAATAATTCATATCTCTGTATCATGGAGTCAAGCATGTCACAGTTTGCATGTTATTTTGTAGGTTATGTGTGTCCTGAGGTATCAAGCATCCACTGGTACCAAGTATGTTTACAGTTTGAAGTAAAAAAGGTGAACTCTTTATATTCCATTGTTTTAATTTTTGTGAAGCTGTTGTTCATAGTACGTGACATAGGATATCAGAAATCATTCACTTGTGCTTGATGAATTTGTGATAAAGTATTGTAATTGGTGATTACACAATTGGTTCTTCACAATAAGAGATGGGTTTATTTCACACATGAATACAGTTGATGTATTCCTTGATGATTGTTCTATTCTTTGCATTCTGTTGTGGCTGTTTTACAATTCTTCTATGTTATTTTTATGATTTAGTACAAAAGATTTAGCATAACTTTGTCTACACCACTGCATGTCTACTGCTTCTTATGTGTCTTTCACCTACGAACAGTTTATTAAAGTACACAATATCAACACAGAGCAATAATGTAAACGTTAATATTACATGAAAAGGAAACAGTGTTACTTCATTTTATCTATATTTTTGTTCTGTATTTTGCTTTTACTGAAATAAATAATCTGTATAAGTCAAGTGTTTTAAGGTAGTTTTCAATTATGGAACTTGGCATCAAGCCACCATTAACTTAATCTATGAAACAAAACATTGTTAATTTGTCTCATATAATAACATTTTAATCTATTTAACTTAAATGTTTTAGGTAGTTTTACCTATCGAATACAACATATCTTACTTAAGTAAAAATCTGCTTCAGGTATGATATCACCATAGCCTGATGATGATATTGTGTGATCAAAACATGAGCTCTAGAATATATTTATTGCTAATAAATTAAAGAATTTGTTATGAGTACAGCACACTCATTATAAGAATTGAGTTTTACACGGCGGTGAGTCTCAAGATGGCTGTCTTCTGGGTTGTTGCGCCATGCAGTCTGGTAGAAGTTTACTGACGTTTCAAGGTCCTTGCTGCCTCTGTCATCAGGACAGTGCCCTCTGAAATGTTGGTAAACCTCTGCCAGACTACATGGTGCAACAACCCAGAAGACATCCATCTTCACCTCACTCATTGTGTATAATGTAATAGTGTGAATAATTATAAAAAATGTATGTGTCAGTCTATTCATGTCCCAATGTGAAATGCTCTTAAAATGATTTGCAAAGGCTTCTTTAAATCTGGCTACACATTTTTAATACACTAAGGTCAAATATTAAAGTCAAAATGTTAATAACCCCAAAATATTTCTGCACTGTGACTTCCATTTTTCATGCTATTTTTGTTGAATTTCATCCGTTCATTTTACATTTTTATAACATGAGATATATCGCAGACATAAACAAATGCTTCCTCAGTATTCAATATGATGGATGAAAAAATGTGAATAGTTTTTGACATGAATTTTGTACTTTTTAAATCTAGCCAAGCACTCTGATGCTTTAGTATAACAGAGTTCCTTCTTGAAATATCCATTTAAATATGTTTAAAGTTTCCGTTCTAACCATGTGAACACAAAACATTGTTTTTACTCATGGCTGCTATAAAATATCATTTTTATTCTAGCTGGGGTGAAATCAGACAGAATTGTCAACAGTGAATGTGGTTTTGAAGAGGGAGGAAATGATAGATTCTGTTGAACAGAAAAGTGGTATTGATAAAATTCTCTCAGGCGAGCAACTGTATAAATTCGACATAGAAGCCCAATATTTCAGAGACTCAGTCTCCATCATGTTGGGATAATCATTCCCTTATGATAGAGACAGAGTCTCTGAAATGGAATTATGTTTTGAATTGATGCGGTTGCTCACCCGAGAGGATTTTGTCTCTGTTAGTTGCCAAATAAGGTTCAAATCACTGAGAAAGGTGATGTAGTCTTCATTTGTTTATTTAATATTCTTACAGAAGATATCATGGACTATATTGGTGAAAATACAGTTAATGGTGAATCAGAGTGAAGAACTATTGGAATAGGAAATTTGAGACGGTTACAAAAGTGTACAGAACTGGACGCTGTTAAACAATAGGCATTTGTTAGCATGCTTCAAATACGAAGATGTTTTCACATATTACATAAAGTGCTTCGAAAAAAGATGTGGAAGCAGTAACTTCTGGAGGAGAGATAGCTTAGATTGGTGAGATGGTATCATCGGAAGCAAATGGAAAATTTGTAATAATATTGTTAATTTAGTTATTGTATGTAGACATGTGTATAAAGCTTGATGTAAATGAGAGTCCAGTTAGTAACTTGTAAGCAGGATTAAAGATAAACAGAAGAATAAAGTCTGGATAGTAAGAGAACAGCGCATAGTCTGCGCTCTGCAAACACTTGGTGTTGAATGGAAACTTCCTTCTGTATAGAGAACTTAACTCAAATAAATGATTGATTGATATGTGGTTTGTTGTCCCTATAGCGTATGTCATGGATATATAATAAAATAATTTCCTGACTTTGTAATTGACCTTCGTATGCAGAGACTTACTCATTATATATGTTTACAGCATAGCACGGATGTAATCAAACATGAACCTGCTTCGGATAGTGAGAGTGACACTCAGCTGATCAGTATGAAACAGGAAGGCCTTACTGCGTTTTCTGCTGTGAAAAATGAAAGTGAGGTTAGTTTTCCTGTTACAAATCATGTCATTGCTTGTGAGCATGTGCTGTTTTATGTTAAAAACAAGGCAGGCCAGTAAATAAACTTTTAATTGTAAGACTTGAGGTTCTCACAGCGGTGAATATGAAGATTTCTGTCTTCTGGGTTGTTGCGCTGTGTAGTCTGGTCGAATTATTTGTAATGTTTTTTAATACTAATCACCAGGTTACATGCTTCAAGGTCATAGTGTTGCAACAGAAATGGGAGACTCCTGGCCAGTGAAGACAGCTCAGAACTCAAAGCGTAACACAGTTAGCAATGCTGTGCTGTCACAGTCCTTCTGTGGTCTTGAAGCATACAATATGGCTGCTATATCGTAACTGTACCATTCATATGCTTGTATTAATATTGGAGGTCAGACTATAATCATCACTGTTTTACTGTTTTTAATGTATTTTATATATGAACTACAAGCTGTTAAAAGTGGGACATGCAAAAGTATGGACCAATGGTAGCTATTTAAAAACCTTTGCTGTCTTTCTTCTCCTCAACCATAACTAACTAACTAACTAACTACATGGCTAACTACTACCAGAAGGTCCATTGTCGAATTAACCAAAGCCCTCCACCAGTTCCTGTCCTGGGCCAGCAAAATCCAGTTGTGTTTAACTCCTATTTCCCACAGATCCTGCTTGATATTATCCTCCCATCTATGTCTAGATCTCTCCAGCGGTCTCTTCCCCTCAGGCTTCCCGACAAATACCCGGTGCACACCTCTTGCCTCATCCATGCGTGCTACATGCCCTGCCCATCTCATTCTTCTTGACTTAATCGCCCTGACAATATTGGGGGTGGAGTATATCCTCTCCCCCATGCTTGATACAAATTTATGTATCATTATAGTATTTGCAGTATGTTATATATGTGCAAATGAAGTCAGGTCAAAAGACTGATTTGAATGTCTGTTTGTTACAGGACAACTTGGACTCTGTGAATGTGATGGCTAATGCAAACACCGCTTCTAACCCATTAATTGGAGTTACTGAGAATAAACTGATTGATGACAAACAGCATATTGATTCCTTTGCGTTTGTTACAGTAAAGACTGAAGTTAAAGTGAGTTATAGACTTCTTATTTGCTTCCATAATTTTTGCATTTGTTACCATTACAGCAGAAAACCTGTTGCCAAATCTGTATTTATTTATGACAGTTCAATTTAAAGCGTATTTCACCTATTTCTCTAAGTTTTATCTAATATTATTGTTTGTTGTAGGCCTTAGTCGTCAGTATTACATGCGTCCAGTAGTTTTTACCATGTGCGCTGTTTGCATGTGTTTGTTTAATATTGCTGGTTTTCTGGACCTCACCTGTTATTTAATATTCTAAAATATTACCTAGACCAGCTTCAAGGAATGTGATTAGCTCCATCTATCAGAACCACCAGAATAACATATTTTTACCAAAAGACAGGAGCAGGGCTAGCTCCTGAAACGTAGCGGTCTTTTTTGGAATAACAGGTGATGGATCAAGTCCAGAAAAACAGCAATATTGAATGTAATGCATCATCTTTAGAACCATTTAGAGTCGTGTGTTTCTTGCATGCAAAGGCTTCAGTTTAGTGACCTTGAAGTAAATATTAAATTAATATAAATGAAATTTCCCGGTATAAACTTTATTTACTCCACAGATGTTTAATATTACTTAATTATAAATATACCAAGAAGGAGATGGGAGGATATTATCAAGATAAATCTTAGGGAGGTGGGCTGTGAGGAAGACAAATGGATGGAGTTTTGCTCAGGATCGTGGCCGGTGGCAAGCTTTGGTATTGTCGGTGTTGAATCTGCGGGTTCTGCTACCAGGGAGTTAGTTAGTTAGTTATAAATATTGTTCTTAATACTTTGTTTTCACATACCAATCTCCATTTCAAAAGGGGAGTGTCCAACTGACGTCTGTGGCAGAACTCTTTCCATATGTTTGTAATTTAGTAGAATGATAGAAAGTTAGGTAGCATGTTGTGTGTTAAAAATGTAGGCGTTTATTCCCGACCACATGTGGGCTATACACCATGTGTATGTCTCATACACTGTATACATGTGCATGTTGATGCTCCAGTAACCAGTGTTTGGATTCCAGGATGAACCATGGGATTATGAGGCAGAAACCCATGTACTGAAGGATGAAGTAACAACGGAAGAACATGAATTGTTGCCACAGGGGTGAGTGTAATATGAAAGGAATTTTTTTAGTCATATTTGTTGATAATTCACAGGCATTTCAAAATTGATGACATGATTTTGGAAAAAATCAGTGTTTGTAGAAGCTAGATATAGAGAAAATATATATATTTTATTCTATGCGGCCTTGTAGTTGATACAGCGTTGTTAATTTTTTTATAAACAAGGGATAAGCATGAATTTGTTAAGAATGTTTTGAAAGATTTTTTCTACTGAATTACTGAATCCGTGGAGCAAAGTCCTTGTTTTGAAGCTGATAGTCATTCAGTAAATAAAGTCATTCCTCGGCTTGTGCGTAACCCAGAGGTTCCCAAAGTGTGGGGTGCCCCCCTGGGGGAGACAGTGGTTTTCTGGGGGGCGTGTTGTTTGTATGAACAATTTTTTTTAACGAAATATGGAGAAACATTTTTAACATCCTTTGCTTGGTTGAGGCAGTTTAGTTGTCTGACAGTGCTGTAGAATTCAGACTCGTAGAGCATCGGCGGTTTTAGGAAGTAAACAGCAATACAAGTCTACGTACAGTTAACGACCCATCCCACTAATCCAGGTATGAAGCATATATTTTATTACAGTTTTTTTAAATTAAATGCATTGAATAATATATACTAAATTATAAAAAAAATTTGTACTCATAGCTAAATATTATGAAAAATCTGTTTGCTTGCACTTGTTCTGGAAGGGGGGCGTGAAATTTATGAAATTTTTTAAGGGGGGCGCAAGGTATAGAAGTTTGGGAACCTGTGGCATAACCCAAAGGGTCATTACCATGTTCACAAGAGCCTGCCTTGTTAATGAAAGAAATTAGATTTACTCTGTTATTGGAAGTTCTGTTACACAATCTACTAGCAGATTGCGTGCAGTCTTACTGTGGTGAGATTTGACAAATGCCTACGTTTCTTATCAATATTTTTTGCCTGGAAGGTTATCGTAAGCCTGATCATTTGATACATATTGTTGGATATCATAGGAAGAAACTATTATCCCTCAACCCAAGAACATTTATTTATCTTTACAATATAATATACAGTAATTAGTGTCAAAGATATTTGTCAGAATTTTACATATTCTTTCTGTGTGAATATAAATAGCAGCTGGGCCTGGTCTTCCTCCTCAGGTTAATTGTACAATAAATTTGTTGAAATTTATTATGTATTTATACAGTGGAAAACTGAGGAAAAAAGTTTAAATCTTCCCAAGTGGAAAACGGATATATCTGGAGCTTATGAAATGTTCCATTGAACCGATTTTTCTACCATAAGAAGTTCTTGTAAGCCACTCCGATGTTCATAGGAGATGTTAGTTGTTTCACAAAGTGTAACAGATAGCAGTATTTAGTGTAATGAGATTGCAGGAAGCTCTGGTTTACTTTGCGTGCTTATTCAGGTTACATGACACATGGTTGCTCTTTGTTTTTTGTGTTTAATTATGTAATTATGAAAGATGTAAAGAAGGAGAGTGCATGATGATGAAGATGAAATAGTGTTTATCTTGGATGTTAGCAGTGGAAGTGTATCAATTATTAATTCTAGTGATAGTGATTGTGAAGTAAGGGATGCTGATGCGAATGAGAGCTAGAGTGGTACAAGCGACAATGGTAGCATAAAAGGAGCAAAAGAGATAAGTGACTGGCTTCAGGTTACAGATTCAGAACCCAGACCAAGCACCACAATTCCATTGCAAAATATAGAACATAAAGCAGTTATAGCATCAAGTTTCAATTGCGAAACTGGGCCTGTTGAATATTTTGAACTCTTCTGTGATCTTAATTTCTTGGCCTCATCCTGTATGAATGCTAACAAAAAGAAAATGCAGAATATGCCCAGTACAAAAAGAGCTAGAATCACAAACTAGTCTCCCCCATCCCTAGCTGAAATCAAGACACAGCTTCGTGCGTTGATAAACACAGACCTGCTTCCCATGTCTGATATTACAGGCTACTACTCTCAGGCACAGGTGAACGAGCATGAATGAGATGTTTTGTAAGCAAAATTCTGTGGTCATTTCTCACCCATGTCTCTCCTGATTCACTACTAGATGGTTCTAGCAGATAAATCAGGATTGAGTAGAAATTGTGCAGAGGCAGTGGGCTTGTAACTCACTACTCATAAATGCACATTCAAAGACTAGGGAACCTCCCACATGGGAGGATGCCAAGGCCTGGACTCGGGCTGTAGTGCCATTCGATGGATCTTGGTACTTTTTTCTTTCATGGAGCAAACGTAAGGTGAAAACCAAGCGCCCTCAAACCTCCCTAATGAAACCAAATGTGGTGCTGCATTACAGTGAATGTGTGGGAGGGGTCAACTGCAGTTCTTACCAGTTTATGAGAACAAACAAATGCTACAAAAAGTTTTTATTCTGGCTTTTGAAAGTGGGTACAGTGAATTCATAGGAGCCGTATGTCTTGGCTCAGGAACAACACAGCCAGTGGCCTATAACTTACGAGAAGTTCAGGCAGCGTCTCGTGGAATCCCTAGCGCACGAAAGAATGTCTGCTAGTGGCAGAATGCACAAGGCTAAGCAAGGAAGACCATGCAGTGGCCCACCTGAAGAAAGGTGCCTGTGTCGTGTGCAAGGGTAACAAATTCCAGAAACACACGATACATTATTGCAGGCCATGCTTTGGAAAGCCACTTTTAGACCCAGATAAGGACTTTGAACTGTGTCCAACTGTCACAGGCTTCTGAATAATTGCATTTGTAAATGTGTATGAGCATTAGTGCCATTAATGGAATAGTATATGTCTTTAAGTGCATAGTCTTTTGACCATGATCGGAATCCACGTATGAAGTTTGATTGCAATCATAAAACTTGTATTAAAATGCGAAACAAAATGTAATTGTGCTTACTTGTGAGTAAGCAATGTTAATGTTTGGGGAAAGTGAAGAAAGTTTAGTGTGTAATGAGTATAGTGACTATGTTGAATGGCAGCAAGAAGCGTCCTTAGGTTGCAGATGGAGGAAAGCCGTTCAGATGTGGAGGGTAGCTGCGACAGCCAACAAGGGGCGGTTCTCCATTTTCAGGGTTGGGAAAGGGTTTAATAACTCCTTGCCACAAAATAAAGCATGCAACAAAACTGCATATTACATATTTAAGCATTTCCCATTGAACCTTAAACAATGGAAACGGTTGGGACTAGTGAGCAGAGCAGCTGTACCAAAAAGAAGAAGAAAATGAATGTATGTATTATTGAAGCAGAGGTTACAATTTTATCATCTGTAGAAAATGAGAAAAAGTTGAAATGGAGGTTTCGACTTTGTACAGGTGGTGCTGTTGGAAGTAAAAACACATAGTACAGCATATTGTGTTCTTAATAATAGTTACTTCATTGCCATAGAATATCATTTGACAACCCACAGCTACTTTTGGCTATTCTTTTCATTGGTTTGTAAGTATAATGTGTTAGTACTTAATATCTCCTTTCTGTCCCACATACAATAGGCCATATCAGTTGTGCAGAAAACTGCCTTCAAATTCTGTCATTAATCCATTTTATTTAATGATTTAACCTGTTTTTCATCAACTTTATCCTGAGCATGAAACGAGATTACCTAATTTTTGTTATTGCTAGCTATATTGAAATAAATTTCATTTCCTTCAGCATTACACCTACAGCTGAAAGGATGTGTGGATTGTATGTGCTCTATGCTGATTCTTCTTTCAGCTAAGCTATATCATCGTAACTGAAATGTGAGATGCACAAATAATGTTGTTCTTGGTTTTGGCCCTTCAGCCCTGAAGATGGAGAATTTATGTTTCTATGAAATGGCATCTACTGACAAGTCTGCAGAATGCAGTGTAACCTAACCTCACTTAACCTAAAGAATCCAGAAGAATAACATAATTTTCACTGCTGGGAAAACATCAGATTTCACAAGATGCACAGAGTTTATATATGTATTTTAGCCGACTTCTCACCATATGGTCTATACGATATTCAGTCCATGTTCACTTTATGATGAATGTGATGTTCATGTTAGTTTTCCCATAAAAAACTTCTGATAAACAATCCCAGTACTCTTTCATTACTCTTCTGAGATAAGCATTAGGCATGCCAACCCTGAACATTTATTATCCCATTTTACTCTGCAGTTGAACTTCACATCTAACCCTGTACTTTGACCAGAACCAGAGAAAGGATTTGGAAAAGTATGTGTAGTGATGTAGAACTGTTATGTTACAGTGCCAACAACTTCACTAATCAGAGGATAGTCAGTGCTTCTACAAAGTTTACAAAGAAGCCTTTTGCATGTGACATTTGTGGTAAATTATTGTTGCGTAGAGGAAGTCTAATTAATCATCGACGCACACACACTGGTGAAAAACCTTACAAATGTCAGTTTTGTGGGAAAGGATTTATAGAAAGTGGAGGCCTACTTAAACATCACCGCATTCATACAGGTGAAAAACCTTTCAAATGTGAAATTTGTGACAAAGGTTTCTCAGAGAGTGGAAGCCTGTACAAACATCGACGCACACACTCTGGTGAGAAACCTTTCAAATGTGATGTTTGTGGGAAAGTATTGTCACGTAAAGGTACTCTAGTTAATCATCATCATCGTATACATAGTAGCGAGAAACCTTTCACATGTCACATTTGTTTGAAAGGGTTTTCAGAGTCAAAACGCTTAACTAAACATTGGAGCATACATACTGCTGAGAAGCGTTTCAAATGTGAAATCTGTGGGAAAAGATTCCAAAAGCTTGGTCAGCACGCTGAACATCTCCGAAGACATATGGGAGAGAAGCCATACAAGTGTGAAATTTGTGAGAAGTTATTTTCAGCAAAGAGTGATCTTGTGAAACATCAACGTACACACATTTGAAAAAAGTCTTTTTTTTGTTAAAGGGAAGAAAGGCATTTTCTTAGTGAATATTAATTTAGATGGACAAATACGTTTTGTGGAATCTCATACAAAGTTTTAAATCAACGGCCATTTATTACAGACTTTGAATGTTGTTTTTATTAAGCTCTCTCATATATTTATTTTTGGACAATGTCTCAGCTACATATATGCACCAGATGGACTGTGACTGAAGCTAGACTGTGGGCCCATAACAAGTTGTGTATGGAAAGTGCATTGCTAGAAAAGAGTACAAATTCATTTTAAGCCAAGAAAATGACTGGGCAATTTCTCATTAGTATTATATTTTCATCAATGCCACTTTCTTTGCTTGAGTCTTTATTCTTATCTCCATGCGTTTGTCCACATATGCCTTTTTTCTATCTTCCATTGACTACAGTTACTTATGCCAGACATCTGTTAAGTGAAAGCATCATTAAGTCTTCCTAATTTGAAGAAAAATATGAACTCATATTTATGATTTCCTGAGAGTTGTATGACCCAGTCTGACTTCAACGAAGCTGAGTTGATTCTGTTTCCTCATAGTCAGGTCACCAAGGTAGGAGACTAAAGTTGATGTGGAGGTCAAATTTCTAAGTTAAAATTCTAATGTATGAATTTTTTAATTATCATATTTTTTCACAGAAATACTCAATGAAATCGTACACTTGTATATTATTTGAATCTATATTACAGAACATCTGTATTCAGTTCATATCAAGAGCAATTGGAAGTGGTTACTATAATGTGCGGATTGTGATGTTTGAAGGAGAATGTGTAACTGCTGTTTGTCTGTAAAGCACACACACTCGAGTAACTTTTTTAACAGGCAAAATTAACTATCAATGGTATCATTTACATTAATAGTGTATTATTTATGCTGCATTGCTATTGGTATGAGTTAAACACAGACATCTTCAAACATACAGTTCAGCAATATACAAGTGCATAATTTTATTGAGTTTTTGTGTGAAAACAACAATAACATTAAACTAATATGTAGACAATGGAACTCAAACTTGTGAATTTTATACCCACATCAACAATTGTTCCCTACCGTTGTGACTTGCTTTTGACATAACATGGGCAACTCAGCTTTGTTGTTGTAGGACTGGGTCACATGACTCTTGGAAAGGCATTAACAATTATTCATACATACTTTTTTCTTTAATTCACATCTAGCATAAATAATTGTAATTAATGAAAGGTAGAGAAAAGTCATATAAAGACAAATGCAAGGAGTCTATGAATGACTGGAATTATGATACTTACACATACATCACATCCAGAAGTGCTTAATTTTTGTTGCGCAGAATGTCTTCATTCATGTCATACCATAAACTTGGTTTTTAGACAGATCCATTAATGAAAATATTCTTATTATACTACAGTGTTTCCCATGTAACATGGAACCCACAGTGACAGAAGGCTGTCAGATAGTGACAAGCTCATAGTATCCACATTTTTAAGCTATATTATTTCATGCAACTTACCACATCTTATAGCAGTTGTTAAAAATTGCCACCCTTAATTCTCAGGCATGCTTGACATATGACATATAGGTAGGACTCGGTTTACGCCGGGGTTAGGTTCCTGAGATATCTGGCGTAAAATGAAACGGCGTAAATTGAAGCAAAAATATAATGGGAACATATGTAAATACATTAGGTTCCATTCCAAAATTTTCAGTAATCAACACAAAATACTTGAAAAATCTTTTATGTTTTGAAATTTACGTATTGAAAATTGAGCAAAGTTTAAGAAAAAGAAAGAAAATTTACTGCTTTAAAAACGATGGAATAGATGTCTGGTTTTCTTCTTTTCTGTTAATAAGTTATACTATGGCTGTAGAACTGTCTCAATTCCTGTCTTAATGGTTGAGCTCCACTCCCAGTTGGGGTCGTTGCTACAGAAGATCTCACATCCCTTATTGACAAGAGCAATAGCCTCTTGCATTGATTTCACTGTTAGTGCCTGACCGACATTGCAGAGTCAGCTTCACTTTCCTTAACCTTTCGGCGACCTGTTCTCTAGACACCAGTGAATGTTTGTCAGTTCACTTGCAGTTCTTAGTCCGTGGTTAATGTAATTTGCTTTTTCTTGTCGTATTTTATATTCCGTTTTTTGTTTAATTATTTAAATTTTAGGCCATAGCTTATCAATTATAGTTTTGTTACAATATAAGTTTTATTACAATGTCTGGACCATCTGTGTCTATGAAGTTGGGCAGAGTCATGACTCATTACCCCCTCCAATCGTGATCTATGAAAGGTGCAAAAGTGAAGCGGGCATAAATTGAAGTGGCGTAAACCGAGTCCTACCTGTATTATCAACAACTTTTTAAATTCTTGTCTAGAAACTTATTGTACTGTTTATGTGATGTTTCCTTTAATTTCATCCATAGTACGTATGTAGATTGTTTTGATAAACTCTGTCTTTGAAACTTCCACACAAAACAGTCATATGGTGTAATACCAGGTGAATGAGCAGGCCACAAAGGATCAATAATTATTTGACCCCCAAACATTGAATTATTGGCTGTATGGGCAGTTGCACTGTGTTGCTGAAAGAATCAATGTTCTTTCTCCACTACACTTAAATAAAAAATGGTGTAAGAATTTTGTCCAGTATGTAATTCTGAATTTATTATATCCAAAAATAAGGTGGTTACGATTATTCTAGTTACAGTACACAGCATACCATACTCAAAGTTCAGTGATGTGTAACAGCACTTTCTGTATTAGTTTAAGATTTTCTCTCAATCATCATATCTTGTTGTCTGCATTTGCATGGTCTCTCAATTAAAACCATGCTGTTTGTTCTCACAGTCATAATGGTGGACCAACATCTCATCTCTGGCCACAGGACTGTGTAGAAATTTATCTTCCTTTTTCTAGTGCTGCAAATGTTTCTGACATATGCGTAGTCTCTTAGCTTTTATCTCAGCAGTTAACACGTGAGGCGCCGGTCTGGCACAAATCTTTTGATGTGAGAGCTAGGATATCCGGCTATACCACAAAACTAGTTCTGTCTTTACAGAATCTAGAATTAGTCAAGTAGAGGCAAAACTCTTCAATTTACCCTCATCATTACGTTCGAACAAGAATACTAAATGAAATTTGGTTTATATTATGGTTAATCAAGTCATAGGATATGTGTACATGGTCTTTTTTTTCTTTCTTAAAACCATATTAATTGGATATAAAATTAATATAATAAATCTTCTTCTTGTCTGTTGTTTATTAAAATATTAAATATACATAGATAATTTACATTTGTAATGAATATGTTTAGTGCTTCCAGTGTGTGAAGAAAATACCAAATTGAAACTAAAACATCCTCAGAAATACAACACATTCCTTTTGTATATCTCCTTTTAAATACAAATTTTGCAGATACTCTTTGGGCTAGTTCCATAGAAAATAGCAATTTATGTAAATCAGGTGGCAAACATGGCCACGCAAAACTTCCACCATGAACATCACAGGACCTGCTTTAGAGCACACTTATGTTTCATTTGGATAGTCGGCTGTACTTTGTTTTTGGGGCCTTGCTTCATCTTATTGAAATGAATTCTTGGTAACATAACAGGATAGCCCATGATAAAGGAAATAAATTCATTCTGAACATCATCAATTAAAACTTCAGACATTACTGATGATATGAAATACGTAGGTCAATGTATGTCACTACTGTAAAGAACATATAAACACTTTAACTCATCAGAATTGCAGTGGAATGTCTGTAATAATGGCTGGATTTAGGAGGCCCGAAACCAAGCATTACTGTATCATTTACATGAAAGTAAGCTTATCAGAGATGCAAATAAACTTCAAAAATGTTTGACAAATTT
The DNA here is from genome assembly GCF_000696155.1 of Zootermopsis nevadensis. The sequence goes on from NW_019061064.1 coordinate 21,145, forward strand.
TTTTGGAATTTGTTCTTTGTCCTAGTTGTTTTAACCACTGAATTTCAGAAATTGTCTGCATTTCCTTCATCGTATGACAGATTTAAGATGAGATATTATACTGTGCTGGGCCTCTAAGTAGATTCACGGTATGTAAGATGGAGCCTAGAAGGTTGCTGGTAGACTGTGTCTTTGCCTAGCCTGAAGAATGGAACGTTGTATTTTGAATGTGAGTGACCAAAATGAAGCCGGGCCAGAATCGGGCCAGTCGCTTGCCAGCTTGCTGGTCACTGGAAGAATAAAAAAATCCCTTCCTTTGGCTGCTCCAAGCAGCCAGCATGGAAGTCATGCATGTGCAGAGAACCACAGTAGGTTTTGTATTCCATATGGATATTGAATTTGTATGTCAGTTATAAGTGCCGTTTAAAATGGTTGGGGAGAGTTGATTGCCTGTGTGTTTTGCAGACAACCCTTTGTGGAGACTTGATTTGTAATACTGAAACTGTGGGAAAAAAACTGGCACTGAAATAAATACCAACAGTGAATAATTTTTATAAGTAATGTGAATTCACCAAAAATGTGTCCATCCTTTATTTTATGAACATAAATTCTGTTTATACCAGCAAGTAACACTTCTCACCAGTTGTAGACAACAAAATATATGGATTCATTCAATTTATTTTGGACACATTACAGAAGATGCTGTGCGTAAGAAATGGGAATATTTAAGGGATTATTTCTGGTTGAAATTCCATAGTCTCAGTCAGAAGGTACTTCCAGCAACGTAACGCCTTATGGCCATATTACAAACAACTGCTCTTTTTAAAACACAGTTGAGAGTAGGATGTCGCAGGGCAATTTACAAGTCACAGAGCCAGATAATGAAACTACCAACAATTGCAGAGAGTGAGCCATGTTTCACTACCACAGAGAGCATGTAAGCGACCTAACATAGTTCTTGGAGAAGCATTCTTGAACATCGAGCAACAGAAAGTTGATTCCCTTAAACAAAAGATTGCAAGGAATTCTCACTAGTTTGCCAATGAGGATGTACGTTTTGTTTTAAAGTTTATTGCCTCACATTGCCAAAATTCCTTCATAGAGGAAATTGTTAACACTGCCCATCATACACATGCACGCCATTTCCCATATTTACCCAGCATGCATATTTACTATCTCCACAATCATCGGAAACGGTAAATGCAGGATCTCTTCAATTCGAAACTCAGGTCTCAGGTTACAGTGGCCAGTTAGTTGTATTTGCACATGCAAAGCTTCAACTGGAATTAACTTATGATTCTCTTTACAGTTTTGAGTTGTTTAGTAAGCATGCATTTGCATTTCCTTGTAGAAATCTCAGTTTTTAACAATCAAAAATGTTTTATAATTCTGTTCAGTTGAAAATTGTAATTAGAATAACTATTTAGCATTTGACTTTATGTCAATTTATATTATTAGGAAAATAATTTGTACAATAATGTAAGCTTTTTAGCTTTTTATTTAATAGTTCTCACTCACAATAAATGAATTTTCTATTTCTTGTAGCGCTACAGCCTTTTAATTTTGGACTCGGCTTCCCTGGGTTTCTGAACACTGACTTCTTTTATGAGGTGGGGTCCTTGGCCCCATGCTCAACCCCTTACCATGAGGGCTGGGATTTGATTTCAGGGTTTACTCCTCTAGGGAGGTTGGCTTCACTATCCCTACGGAGCCCCCCCCTGCTCTATCGTTGTGGGGCACACTTCATCTGGGGACTCTGTCGAGGCCATTCTGGCTTGGGAGACCCTACCAGTAGTACGCTACCACCAGCATCACTCTCAACTTCATTGAAGCACACAATCCTCCCCACCCGGCACCGAAGGTGCCTTCAAGAAGGTGGTGTCCGTGGGGAGGAAATGAATTTTCAGTCATGGTTAATTTATTATACATAACAATCACTTAAAAGCATAAATAAGTTTTGTAAACTTGTGATTTGTGTTGCATCTTGAAAGCATCTCTGATACTCTTGGCTCTTTGAATATTTTGGCCTGTACATTGTGCAGGTAGAAGAGAAATGTCAGCTGAGGAATAAGTAACATCTTTCCAATGGAGTTCCACTCCTTCTTTTATAGTTATCACATTTTACAAGACACAGGCTGCTTTTACAGCTCAGATAAGTGAAGTAAGAACTGCAAACAGGTTTCATATTGAAACCTGTTCAGAGGAGTCCACTTGGATGACAGGAAGATACCTTATAAAGTACCGCATTTAATGTGCCACATGTTAAAATCACCATTTCTGTAAGGCCTGTGTCTGATTGATTGTGTAATCAGTTTTTTAAACCTGCAGTATACGTGTCTCATCTGGTGAGCAAAATGTGTTCATCATATTTCCGTTGTTGACTTCAAGATTAGGCCTATATTTCTTGCAGAGTTCCTGCATTATTTGTAGCGACTCTTTGTATATGTTAAAGGGAAATGTGTGCCACAGATACGATACTAAGTTCCATTGTATCAGTCAGAAACAACATTCACAATATCAGCTGCAACTTACTGCATCAGGTATTAATGGTCACAGAAATGGAAAGTGAAATATTTAGGAAAATCCTAACCATTTTGAATATAAACTTTTGCTTTGTGTTTCTGAAACATTAAGTGTTTAAAATTTGAATTATTTAACAGTCTGCAGTAAGGAATATGCTATAAGTCAGAACAATATTTATATCAAAATTTGTAATTTAGTAAAAACAAGTAAGTTGTGCATTAAACACCCCTAGTATTTATATGCTAATTAAATTAAGGTATAATAGTGCTTGAAATGTGGCTCAAATGTGGATAATGGCCACAAAATGCATACAAACTTTGTATAGAAATGTGGAAGGCAATAAGATGATGGATGATATTAAGATGGAGCCTGAAGAAGAAATTTTTGAGGATCCAGAGTGACTCCTGATTAGATCCAATGACAAGTCTTGGCATTAGAGGTCTTGAGCCATCAGGTGCAGTTACCAGAGAGCTTGGTTACGTAGTGTTTTGTATTTATTCATTGCCTTCTTGAAGTGTTTGTAGATGTTGGCAAAATCCTTCTGTAAGTTTGGAGCCTGGCAAGTTGGCTGTACTCTAAAGAGTACATGGCCACTGTATTAGTACTGTAAATCTGTAATTGAAATGTCATAAGGATCATTTTAGTCCCTTGAACAGCTACATTAACCAGAATATTAAAACTGGGATGTAGAAACAAATTAATCTTACACTCAAATTTCCTGTCTTTATCATATTGGTATGGCAGTTCACTGTACAGAAACTATATGGATGTTTTGTTCGCATTAGATTTGTAAAGTACATATAGACTTCTTTTTTGTGCATTACTTATAAATAATTATGCTGTTGATAAACTTACGAGGTGCAATCGGAAAGTTTCAAGACTCTGTCAATAGAGGGCGAACCGGATGTAGTACGAGCTTTTGCCGCTAGGGGGTGCGGCCTACATTCATAGTGAATCAGTGTGCCAGCCGGCATCATCGAATTAGCATTTGTTTCTTAGTTACGGGCGTTTTGGTAGTGCATTACACCGACCCTCCTGCGATTGCGGACCCGAAACTGTTACGAAGATCGACGTCGTACCATCAACGACTTGTGCGACATTTTTGGGATAGGCTATGGGACCTGTCAGCTGATTCTAAAGGAAGAACTCCACATGCGACGCATCTCGGCCAAGTTTGTGCCAAGGCTCCTGTCTGAGGACCAGAAGCAGAATCGACTTCTCGTTTGTCAGGAGCTCCAAGATCTTGCAAGAACCGACCCCAACTTCCTTTCTAAGCTCCGTGTGACTTCTTCCTCTTTCCAAAGATGAAAATTCAGCTAAAGGGAAGGAGATTTGAGACGATAGAAGAGATTCAGGCAGAATCGCAGATGGTGCTTGACAGGCTGACAAAGAAAGATTTCCAGGGATGCTTCCAGTCTTGGCAGCGGCGCTGGGATCGTTGTGTTCACTCCCAGGGGAACTACTTCGAGGGTGATGGATGAATTTAATACCTGAGGTAAGTGTACGGGTTTTTATAGGCGCAGTCTAGAAACTTTCCGATCGCACCTCGTATGTCGAATAAAAATTTATATAATTTACAATTTCTTAGATGAAGTGTGATTTCATATGAAAACATAAGTTTACAACAATATAAAGGTGTTAATATTTGTCTTTAGGTTGTAATGCCATGTGGATTTTAGTAAGCTACCAGCATTTTAAAGGAACTTACTGTGTCATCAAAAACATTTCTGGTTGGGTTATGAATGCTGATTCCTCAGAGCTATGTAAGTTTAATGGTCCTGATATTGATCACCAGAGATATGTTAATTTAATTGGTTCTTTGGATAAGGTTAATTAATCTCATTCTAGTTTCACTAGCCACTGAGTATGTCATATAATTACCTTTTTATCTAAAATAATATTAAGAATGATATTGTCAGCTGCCTTCAGAGTTGAAGAATGCCCTTCTTTAGTTCTTTAACATATTTCTATTTTTTATTTTGGTAATAATTCATCAAACTATTGTTTTACTTCAGTGAAATGTTTAAAAAAAAAAGAAATGCACTTAAAACTGAGGAAGAACTATTAAAAGAATGTAATATTGTTTTAAATTATGTATTTCAAGCTCTAAAATATCCCTTATAAATTTCAGTAGAAATTTTATTTAAGAGATTCCACTATTAGTTCTGAATATTTTCTCATACAATAGACTTTGTGGAACTTTCAGCCCACATAACCTTAACCCAAAATGCCAACATTGACATTTTCACTGCACAAGAATGGCAAGTCTCGCTATAAAAAGATTATTATCTGTATGGCTTATATGTATTCATGGCAGACGTGTCTTTATATTTTTCTTAAAAGTTCTGCAAGAACATTCTAATTTCAAAATAGAAAAATAGACTTCTTATCTAGTGACACTAAAATGGCAAATTGTGTAGTTCAGTAATCAATGAATATATCACTCAACTAGCATACTTGTAAAGTCTTGTATTTCTGTCCTTGTATAGACTGTAGGTTTGTGTTTAAATGCATATATTTTTACCTACGGATGGTTATTTGTTATGCCTAAAAATGCAACTCTATTCAAGATGACTGTCTCTTCCCTTCTTGTGGAAGCTACAACACTACACAGTGCAACATCCACGAGACGGTCATCTTCATACTTTTCACTGTGAGAACCTGGAATCTCAATTATCACAGTTACTCATTTTATTGCCTCAGGAAGATTTTTAGTTCTGAGGTGATAAAATGCAGATTTTTTGCATCAAAATCCCTTACTAATTACAGATTTTTAGTACTGTGTGTTTGTAATTCCCTTCTGGCTCTAAGTGTCATTGTATCAAATCAATAATTTCTGCATTGATGAGCAGGTCCAGTCATCTCATTAGAATTCTAAAGATTTCATTTCAGAGATTACTGTTCCTCATTTATATTCATTAAGTCCCTGCTTCCATTCTAGGTCTGAGTAAGTTTTGTGAGGTTTTCCTTAGGCTTATAGCAAAATAAAATATTCACTCATTTCCTTGGTGCTGACGGTTGTCGTCAGCCAACTCACATTCATGGAAGAACGACGGCTGTGTATGGAAAATGCATGTCTCTCACAACAATGGTGCAGGGGATACCATATTGTTACACAACAATGCCTGTCTGCATGTTGCCTGTACTTTACAGGACTCTCTGCATTCCAAGCATTGAAAGGTGTGGACTGTCCCCCACACACACCAGACCTGTGGTCTGAAGAAAGAACTAAAGGGCCCATGTATTTGGTCAGACAAAGATTTCAAGACTGTTATGGTACATTGTTTGGTTTTAAATTGTATCCCTCCCTCAGTGTCTATGGGAATTGTTTTTAACAGCTTCAGCTCCATTACTTGTAACATTCCCCAGAAGAGTTTCATTTGAAAAAGCCTCAGACATCTTAAAGTACTTGAGATGTTATGTGCTATATTTTCCTATATTACAAGTACAAGTAGAAGACATGAGATGTGTACCATTTTACTGTAACATTGTTCACGAACTGAAAGGTAGAGGAATGAAGAGTAAATGCATTTGAGTACATTATGTGACCAACTTTATGATTTGTACAACTTGATTTTTGAAATCTTTTTGCCAGAAGCACGAAACTCAAAGTTGTTAAAATAGTATGAAGTAGAAAAAACTATAATTGTTTTCAACCGAATTGATGGCTGGAGCGTGCACCAATCACATGTACTGTGCCATGGTAGGAAGTAGTGGTGGTAGGTGGAACGGCAAGGTAGTGAGGAAACAACATAGAGTGGTGCCAGATATAGCATCGCGGAACATTGGATGGTTACAACACTAAGCAAAGAACATGTTAGAATTTCCTACAACGCAGTGCGGCTGCCGATGCTTCTACCACGGGGTTTCTGAACAGACTGAGGTCTCCCTGCTTACCAACAGACCTTCTTTGCGCTGATTAGTCACTCACAAAGAGCAGAACTTGACTCAACCGCCAATTCCGCTGAAAAACATAATAAATGCTTACTATCATCCAGGAAGCTGCATTCCATTTATCAGAAAATGTTAACCTAACCTAACCTGAGGATCTGGAGAAGCAGCTGTACTCATGATGTTATTGGACATAGACATGGTTATAAGTTAACATGTTTTGTGCTTTGTCTAGACAAATATGTTCAGGCCTTTTTCTTTGCTGAATGTACTCTACCAAGACATGTTGGAGGAATGTCTCTTGCGTGTCATGGAAAAAGAGGATTCTGATGACATGGTGTTCCAACAAGACAGAAACCTTCACATTTCCTCAAGAAAGTGAGTGTCCAGGAGGTGCGATAGTCTACTTCCGAAAAAAGGAGGGCAACCACAAAAGATGTGAGACGGGACATCTCCGAGTTAAGATAAACACCGCTTGTCCAATACTTGGAGGGGTGAACATAATTTGAAATCCATTTTTTTTTCTCCGGGGTGCTAATCAGATAAACACAGAATGCAAGGGGGTTAGGCGCCTGTCATATGCTTCAAGGAATTAAAAATTTATCTGTGGGATATATTTCTGAATGTTATTTTCCCTCCTAAATTTAACACACCATTCAGGAAATGCATGAGACTGTGGGTCTCGTCGTTAAGATACAAAGCGACTGTCCGTCACTTGGAGGGGTGAACATTTTACTGAAATCTCTTTTTCTTTTACAGAATGCGTAAGGATAGTCATAGAAGGTAAGATGCACAGGCGTCTATC
>NW_019061065.1:0-17408 GCF_000696155.1 Zootermopsis nevadensis
CTGTGACTGTTTGTATGCATCAGATATATTCACATAATTCTGCAAACACCGTTCTACTTTTTAAGTACATGAAAGTTAAACCAGTACTTTTACTTACCTAAACGAGTGCTGGCGTCTGATATCACAAATGTGTGTCCATCCGCCTACCCAGATCAACTGCAGGATTTCAATGAAACTTTATATAAAGTCATACGACTAAACACCATAGCGGAAATAATACCAAAATGGCGGTCGAGCGGACTCAAGATTTGGAAGCGTCACTTAATGTAATTTTCCTGTAGTTCATTTAACGACATCACCGGTTCTTAAAAGTATGAACAATAAATTGGAAGGAATGTGAAAGTAAACGGTCGTCATCTGATATAAGGTATTATCCGATGTTTGACGTCAGTCAGGACAGCCGGTTTCCGGCACCGAGATTTGAATCCTAGAACTCCCGAATACGAAACACGAGGGCCAAGCAATCCACAACGACCCTCACCCTGGGTCCTCCCAATATCATCCGCTCTCTAGCCCCAAGGTGAGACCTCAGCTAACACATTAGAGCACCTCAAATTGCATTAGATGTTGCCTACGTTTATTGGAACTGCAGTCCGACCTTTGACATCACGTAAGCCCGGATACCCGTAATACACAGCGCAGACGTACAACGACGCTAGAAACTTGTAATCAGCAAGCGAAGACGTCATAGCTTGGACAGAGCTTAAACGAATACCTGAATGTTCATGCTGTTTGTTAGTTAAGGACTTCTGTATATAACCTTAAGAGACGTCAATCTCCCCACTGTTGTTTTCTGAAACCCTCGCGATCAAAGTCTGGACCCGCTAGACCCTGGGGAATAACTTGGCGTTCCGGGGGCTGAACTCGAAATAATTAAATTTTCTGCTATAGGATATACGTAGCTGCACACCTTATCCACCCTTGCAAGGCCCAAAAACCAATGACATCACGCGAAGTCCTCTTACCACGGGCTCCCTTCAATGGGGTTAATTCCGAATTAGTCACCTGCTACTACATATATGGCAGTCCGGTTAACATGGGAACACGCACAGTGAAATCCGATGCAAAGGAAGCCTTGCACACCGCCCTGATCATGGAGGCAGCAGGCACCTCTGAAACGTCGGTAAACTTCTACCATACTACACGGTGCAACAACACAGAAGACAGCCGTCTTCAAATCTAATGTTGCGTGGTTTATATGATTCCTCCAGGTACGGGGTCTCGGATGTATTCCTTGCATATACAAGCAGGAAAATCGCGAAAATTAAAAAAAGTGTCGTAGTTTCGAAGCGGTGAATGCTGTCCTTTAAAATTGTTAATTGGCCTCATTTTTTATGATACCAGTTAAAATTCAAAGAGTAAATGATGCTATAAAAACACATTTTTATACCTTAATGAAGTTGTGAATTGTGTTTAAGTTGTCTACTTTAATTTTCATGTCTATGTTATAATTCCAGATTAAAGCAGACATTTCTATAGTTTTTATTGCGTAATACGAAGTTAAATGAACGTTGCAGAATGAACTAAAACGTGTATTAAACGATGAAACGCCTTCTACACTTCTGTACTGTTTCAGAACATTTGGCTTAAGAACAATTATTTTGGGTCTTAGTATGTTGGAGTATTATAATAGATTTCGGTAGAGCATTTTTATTTTAAAGGGGATTTGAATTATTTTAATTTCCGTTCTTTGTCGACTGCTCCATATTTTACAAGTTACAAGCTACCAGTTTCAAAATTCTGTTATTTTTCTGGGTAACAAGCCTGTCCTCTGTGTATACTTTATTTAATGACGCTGCATTAATTGCGTAAGTTACATAGTCTTAAATGAAACTTGACAGATGCTGATTTGACTTGGGATTTGATAAGGTTTTTTTTTAAAAAAAGAGCATGTCCTACTTTACCTGATAAACTCAGAGAGAAATATAATAACATAAAGGTTAATTAATCCTTTGAAGTCGACGCACATGCCCCGCCCATCACATTCCCTTGCATATGATCGCCGTGATGGAGCTCGGTCACTTCGCCCCTCCCACGTCCAAGTATTCTCTTCACATCCGTGCAAAACACTGATGGTTAAAAAGCAGTTTCTACAGATGACAGGGAAAGAAGCGATCGTGAACAGAACGCTACTGCGTCGTTCTTTACGGTTCTCCTTCGAAGTGCTGAGACTGTACGCCGATACACCAGATCATGTTTATGGGACAAGTCGGTGTGTGACACTCTCATACCGTGTAATACATTAACAAAGTGACAAACATTAATGACCTAACCCTGCAATGCATGCGAGACGTTTCCGTAAGTGGAAATAAAGCTCCCCCCTCCCCAGTCTTCACCTGCTGCCAGAGTTCACTCAATGCACGGTCGTCCCACGACAAGTCAGAACCTGATCTCGCACTTCCTTTCGCCTCGTGAGAACTTTCAGTTGGATATTATTATTATTATTATTATTAAAACGACTGTCTTCTGGGTTGTAGTGTCGTGTAGTCTGGTAGAAGTTTCCCGACGTTTTGGAGGTATAACCCAGAAAAAAGTCATCTTCGGTCTAGTCGCCGTCAAAACCGCAAATCCTACTAAACTGTGATGAACGTTGCGCATTGTCATAAGTATAGTTGATATAGTCCACACTACGTTTCGGGACCGCCGTCGTCGTGTAAGGATTGCTATTATGTTGACAAATTTGTAATTTTAGAGGCGAGCGGAATTACGCGGGGCGACTGCTACGTGACTGGGGTCTTTACGTAGCAAAGTGGGGAAGAGACACGAACGTGGGTACATAAGCCTGTCTTGCTTTGAGATCGGGAAAACAGAAGACACTGAAAATTGCCAGGAAGATTCAAACAAGCAGGTCCGCGTTGGGCGAAGTGCATTAGCTGCCTGGAAAGGGCGGAGCTCTTTTACGACTGGCGAGATTGGACTCGAGTAATTCATTTCGTCTCACAGAGTCAGAACAAGTGATTCGGGTGATGACTTTATAAAGCCCACATAAAACAGCGGCGAAACAGAGGCTGTAAATATACAATATATACTTTGCAAGACCTTTTGATTCTTAAACCATAAAATAAAATGAAAAGGTTACTTTATTTTCCAAGATGGATTACCACGGGTCATACTTAAACTTACGTGTCCCGCTCACCTCCGAAGTTCGCACGATCGTCATGTTGGTATTACTGATCACAGGAAATTAAAAAGAAAGTGGGTTCTGGTGGCTTGGTGTTCGTATTTTAAGGAATATGCGTCATTTGGTCCAAGAAAATATTGAGAAAGCAATAAAACATTTCACAGAGCACCAACTGGAAACCATGAACACACCAAACACAATTTAAACGAATTTATAAAACGGTAACAAAAGAAAAAAATTGAAAGAATGACAGTTATGAAGGACGATCAAGCCTCAAGTAAAAAAGAAGGAAAATAAGTCATAGGAGCCAGTTAAAATTTAATATCGCTCTTATAAATTATCTTGGAAAGTTCTAGTTCTTCTGGTTAACAGAAAAAATGACAGAATAGTTATTGTATCATACAACATACCAAATAATAAGCGTAAATATACAGAAAATGAAAAAAATAGACGGAACCTAAAGCTTGAATATCTAATACAATTAAGAACAAAAATAATTTTAAACCTACGAATATACACACAAACTTAGCTGAAAACGATAATGTCAATCTAATTAACATCGAAATTTATATAAAAATTGTAAAGAATAAAATTTTGCAATATTACGCAGGTCTATGTGACTTCAATCCGGATTTCCCGAGATTCTGACTAGTCAAGTCCCACCGAAGATGAATGGCGAAACAGGGTGTTGGATATACGTATTACAATAAGCATTAATTATGCTTAATTTGGATTAATCTCATGTGCATATTCCGTATGTTTCCACCAGAAATTCCAGTAACAGAATGCCTCATTTGTTATCAATATAATGGAATGGAAACCACATAAAAAACACTTCATTGTTTTCCAATAGAAGTCTCTCCGTCTCTGTCTAGCATGCACTCTGTTGGCAGTCACATTATCTTCACAGTTTCGACCATAAACACAATTTCAATGAAAGTTTGTGTCTTCATTTATAATTTAAACTTGCACCAGTGGATTCTGAGTACATTTATCTACATTTTTTTGGCAAAATTCAATGGTTAGAGAATATTAAATTTTGTAATAAACAAATGTTATTATAAATACTTACAGTTACTTTATTTTATGAATATAGCCACTAATATTTCTTCATCATCATTATTACCATTATAAACCTATATGACCGCCTTCTCTGCTAGATTGACTGACCACGGTGATCAGAATTGTTATTTAAGCAGAAGTGATTTCTTACACGTGGTTTTCGATAATCTTATGATACGTCTAAATTGAAGACAATGACAGCTTAATTTATTGTTCACTCCTTCTTCTAATTTCGTCTTCACGTAGTTCTAAGTATTACTATTTTTAATGAAATACTGAAATATTACTAAGATACCATTTATATCACAACTTTCATCCTTCGTCACTATCTGATTTTTGTATAAAGTTTGGTTTAAGTAGCCGAGTTTCGAAGATTGCATAACATTTTTAAATTTTTATCCTTGTGTTGATATTGACTGGAGTCGTATTTTGTAAAGAAAGTGGCTTGTAAAGAGTTCAGCGTACGATCCGTAGACTAAATTTCTTATGGATATCGTAGCGTACAACGAGCTAATTTTATGCGCAAATAGTGTGGACGTGGCAACAGCCGACGTTTCTGACGAAAGAAATAAATAAAAAGTGGCTTATTTTTCGCCAAACTGTGCAAGAAATGATACTACACTGATTGTAGTGCTGTGCTCTGTCCGTTGCGAATTGTGACGCCAATGCATTAATCTGTAATAAACATTAATAGAGAGAAGTAAATGCCTTGGTAACGAGTGGTTTTAACTTCTCTCAGAGAAGATTTAAATGTAACTGATTTCTTTATTTATTGTCATGAGCTGCATTTGTGTTACGTGGAAGGGAGTGTAAGAATGGAGAATCAATCTCTTCAATGTGTTTGACAAATCCCTTTTAACAAATAAATTGCAGTGCAGAATAAAATGGGATTGAAGCAGTGGAAAGCAAGTAAATGTTTGGAAGGAGACAGTTGTTATGTAATTTAATGCACTATACTGATAGACCAATTTGGACATGATAATCGTTTGCTCTTCGTGGAGAAGCTGTGAAAAAGTCGACATTTTTCAAAAAGAATATAAAGGCTTTTTTTAAAAATATATTAAAGTGTTGGAGTGCTTGTATGTATCTCTTTGTTCACACGAGGCACTCCTAATATCGCCGTGGGTTTGTGGGCATGACGAAAGGATTAACACTTCAGATGCGTCCGTAGGACCGCGTTTCGCGTTCTAGTCCCCAGGGATGAATTTCGGGTGCCCTCGGTGAGCAAGGGAGCTGGAGTCCTACTTATTATGCCGTGTGGGGGGAGGAGGACAATTATTCGGGGATTATAGGATTTGATTTCGAAGCTCAGATGTGCATTTCAGAGTCAGATGTTCAGTTCTCGTTGCCCGCTGAAGGGTGAAGACGGGTATGGAGTTTGCAAAGGATTTAAGAGACATTTAGATGTACTGTTGAGGCAAGAATCGTTTCAGAGGCTGATAATTCACCGAGGCACTTCCGACAGCAACTGAAGTCATTTGAATGTGATGGTCTGTGATCCTCTGGAGTCATCATGCGGTGTAAATATTTACGAGCGCTCTGCTACAAAATCGATTGACCTTCGGGATGTAAACATGCCAGCGTGCGACTACAGAAATGGTACGTACCTTAGAGAGGTTGCTGATGTTGCATTTCCTTGGTGATAAACTTTTTTAATGCTGTGTAATGAACTCTTAGACACAGCGTTTGTGTGAAAATAAAAACAATATTGCTATTGGTGTCATGTGAGCGGAATATTATATAATGTTCAACTTTCATGTTGAGTAATGCATTAATATACGACAGTTGAGCCTGATGCAACATTAAAGAAAATTACAGGTGCAGATTTCTCGACATTTTTGGCAAAGTCACATTTCATGACACTTTCTCCGAGCTATAAAGTGTTTAGATTAATTATATATACATTTATTACAACTACGTTTGCTGATTCATTAATTGACACCTGTAGCCGTTGATTTATTTAAACAGTTGAACTGAACTGAATTATCACTAATTAGACTGAAACTTATTACGGTAATTTCAGAATATTTAAAGAACATCCATAACAAACATGTAGATATTTCGCTATATAACACTGCCACACTGATCACCTGGAGGAACCTCGAAACGTAACAGTGGTCTCCAACGCGGTACCCGCGGGAGCCCGCCAAGGCTTTTTTGGGTGCCCGCGGAAAGAAGTTATACTGAATAATGAAGGCCGTTTAACCATGAACATTATAAAATCAAAGCGCAGATCTCTACTTACTGACGCCCATCTTGACAATTGTTTGCGAGCAGCAACATCATCCTACACTCCCAAATTTGAAAAATGACCGATGAAATGTGCGCCAAACATCACACTAACTTCCCACTTAAGATATAATAATTGTACTTATAAAAGTACGTATTTTTGATTGTGTGGTTTCTTGTATCATTAAACATCGTATTGTTTTGTGTCCATATCTTATTTGTCCAGAGAAAAGAAAATTTGTTTGTGTTAATTAGTTTGTGCCCGCCACGATCTCATAAACTCTTAAATGTGCCCGTAGGCACTGCTTTACAGAATTTATACCAGCTAAAAATAACTGGTTTCGTGGACGAAAGACGCTACGTCCCTGAAAAGAGGTTGTGGATGGCAATGTTTTTTTTATGGACTAAAACTGAGGAAGCCACACTGAGAAAATTCAAGTACACCACCACCCCAGTTACTCACCACATATTTCTATTTTCTTTTTTCCATTAGGTTACCACGAATGTAATTGACGATATTAAATTAGCATTAAATACAAAATGATGTTTTAATTCGCCAGTTAGAAAACTGGTCCATTTATTAGTATAGTCGCTTTTATGGTAATAATCCATATCCGTTTAAAAATGTGATAAAACCAGCTAAATTGCACTTTGTCTGTGTTGGCGACATTAGGTAAGTCTTTGTAACATTTCCGATAAAATGTACGTTGCGTAATAAAAATAATAATAATATTACAAATAAACATATTTTACACTTTGTTTACAGAAAAATACTTAGCGACATCAGTTTAAAAGATATGGAAATTCTGAGGGTTCACTGCTACAGTGAGGCAACACCAAAGCCTTTTTTTATTTGTATTATTTAAAATGTCACTGAACGAGTGACAGATTCCTCGGTCAGGAGTACATACAGTGAAGGACAGAAACAAATACAAGTTAATGGAAAACACTTTTTTTGACGTAAATACGTATATATTTTAGGATCAGTGTCATTCGGCAAAAAGTGAAACGAAAAAGTGTAACAATGGTTTATCATCAAATAAACAACAATGGTTACCTAGGAAACTTCATCTTTTTATCAACAAATCGACAATAATGGTTACCTAAGGAACATCTATTTACTCGGCATTTTTGTTACCTAAGAAACGTCATCTGTTTACTCGGCATTGTTGTTACCTATAAAACATTTCATTACATTACATTACATTCATCTACCACAGACCCATCTTAAGCGTAACTAATTCAAGTTAAATAAGCAAAGTCTTAATCAAAGTTATCTCAATTTTAAAGCATGTATAAAGGAAATATTTAGAATAAAGTCAATATATAAACTTCCTTTCCGTATAGACGTATTTACGTCAAATTCTCCGGAACCCTGGTTCCACTGACAACTTTTTCAGATGTTTGTGAAATCACATCCTTTTCACACCTGAACTTTTAGTTAAAAATTAAAATAGTTTAAGGTACATTGTAATACTGCGCAGCGTCTTTTATATGTGGGATTATTTTATTAATGCAGTTGGTATTTGCAGTTGAACCTGTGAGTGCGTTCACTTGTTTACTTCGTATCAGTCAGTTCCACGATGGTTGGTGTGCTCCGTTCTCAAGAAAGCTGTTGCTTGTGGGCTATATTGACAAGAACGTCTCCAGACTGTTGAATAAAAATTTTCTTGGATATTATCCATCGTCTAGTAAATATAAAACGTAAAAAAGACGTTTCGGAGATGGGACTCTATCTCCGTCTTCAGGTTCCTACACAGTTGGGCCCACTAGATAGAGCTAATCCCTATCTCCGGACGGCTTTGAGTTTCGGAATGGCAAGCACGTCTTAAGTATACATTCGCTGCGAATACGGTGCTTGGAATATCAGCTAGTTTACGTTGCCTTTAAGAGCTGCATTACATCAACGGTTCCTGGTTTTGCTTCCTCGTATTATACAGAAAATGAATAAAAACAGGAAGAGGAACATATTTTCTGATTTCATGATATCAAATTTTTGTTTAGATTTGATGTGCTCGGTAATGCAGTTCTGTATATTGGTAGTTTTAATGGCAATTTCTGCAGCTTTGTAAATGTCATCCACAAAACCTACGACCTCGTACATTATGTAAGTACATCTATAATTTATTTTTGTTTAATATGTAGGTGATTTTAATTATGAATGTTAGGAGACACAGATTTATTAAAGCCATACATGCCATGCCATGAAATTAGCCTTGATTGACTCTTTGAAGTTTTCACTGCGGTGAGTCCGAAGACAGATGTCTTCTTGCTTGTAACGGCGTGTAGTAGAAGGTAAACTTATTCCAGATTAAACGGCGCTAGAACACAGAAGACAGTCATCTTTAAAATAAGGGTTATGAGTATGTGTCGATTAGTTTTACAAGCGAAAAACAATTATCGGAAATTTAGTGGAGGAATTTAATTGTTTTCCTCAGTCCCTCTAGACGAATACCGCAATAGTCCCTTACAATACTAACTACTGTGTAGTCCATATCTGCGTTGCCCCTTCTAAATTAACTCTGTACTTCAATCTCGCTACAGTTTGAACATCACATGGTATTTTAAATATCTTAAACTTTAAATTTTAAATTGTGATTAGACGGACAAGATTTAAATATATATTTATCACAATATGACGCAACTTTATCATCTTATGAAGTAGAAGAAGATAAATACAAAGAATGGAAAACAAATAGGTGACAACAAAACAAGAATAAGTACTTGTGCGTATAATCCGTCTAAACACTTACACTTATCGAAAAAAATGTCCTCACAGGGGACATGACCAGGAATCTGCACGTGTTATTCGCAGCAACGACACACGTGGCTGAAAGAATATGTCTTAACGCAGTTAAAAGTATAAAATTCTCTTATTTGCCTTGTTGGCACACTAATATCACGCACTGTTCACAAATCAAATTGAATTTATTTTGCCCTTGGAACCATTAATCGGAAATAAAACATTTATAGTTGTGCGGTGTGTATGCACGAGGTATCCCCATCTGATAACCGGATTCATTTTTTATTTTGATTGGCAACGCTGTAGATTTTGCCTTGTTTATAATAGCAGCAGGTTCTTTATCCACTCTGCATTTCGTTTGCCAAAAACATGAATAAACCAGAAATTCTCCCGGGTATTTTGATAAGACCGCTGCAAGAACTGGGCCATTTAGAAAAAAAATTGATAGTCAATGAAATGTTTTCTCTCAGTACCGCACAGAAACAAAATGTCTGAGTCTCCAAACAAGTAATCTAGAGTGTGGGAAATCTAAGAATATCGAAATCAAGGACCACAACTTTGCTTATCTGCCTTTCAACAACAAAGAATCAAACTATCGTTTTCAAATTATTTGCTGTATAAGTCAATCAACACATCACTCTTCAATGTATATCCAAGAAGACTAAATCCATGGCCACATTTAGTGTATAAAACATGTTAGTGCCCTTTTGTGTTCGTGTCAAAAATTCTCACCGTGACACCAACTACGACATTTAAGTTCAGTTCTGTGTACTTAAGCTAATAGAAATTTATGTTTAATTTGAATACGAAGTTAGATCAATAAAGTATATAATAAGTATATAAAGTAAAAATATTTGTGATTTTTTTGCAGTAGTAATTAATACTTAAAACACCCCTGTCATTAGATATTACTGAATTAGCCTCCTATAAATAATATCTGATAAAAACTGATCACGTTGTTCTTTTATTTTCAGTAAAACCTTTGAGTGCGTCCTTCTTGAGCAGTAACCAATCTCTCTCAGCAGATCGGATTGAGTTCCAGTCAGTGGGATCGCGCCCCGCGGCGAAAATAACCTGGTGGATGGACACGAAGTCACTGGACAATTATGTGGAAAAGTTTAAAACATATTCAATTATCAAATGTTGTGTTTACCTAAGAATAAACCCCGCATAGATCAAAGAGATGTAATGGGCGTGCTAACATTCTTAAGATGTGGATTTGAAGTATTTTAAATTTATTCGTATCGATGCCTTGACTAGCTTGCTTTCAATGAAAGCTCACATTTTATTTCACAATTACATTACTTCGGCATAGTTTAGCATTTTACGAATTTTAACCAATAAACCTTATAAAACATTCTCGTGATTGTCGTCTTTACTGAATTTATTTAAATGTAGCAAAACAATTCTTGTTTAAATATTTCTATGATTTCAACCGTATAAGCCTTCATGAATGTCGACTATTGCATACGACGGTGGTGTTGTTTTAAATATCAGCTATAGGTTTTCGAAAAATTTACTTCATTTGGAGTGTCAACAAAAGTGAACAGTTTGTGTTCAAAGTGCAGGGTCGTGTTGCTTTTAATGACCTCTTTCACAGTACGAAACATGGTGCCAGATTTCAGCACAGGGACAAGAAATGTTGTCCATTATCCAACTTTCTTTCTTCCATCAAGAATCAAGATGAACGTCATTCCGATCCATACTAAATAACAAATAACGTAAATGGAACTTAAGAGTACACTTTATCCTCGTTTAGCAAACGGGGATTGTTTCGTTGATAGTAATTTATTGATTTAGAATTCGTCATACACAAGTTAGAGCCTTAAACCAATAACGTACTGCGTCAGAGAACTTTTAAGGCACAGAAATTTTAAAGAAATTAAGATTATTCTTCCAAGTATCTGATTGCGTAAATCTGAAACATGTGGAAATTAAATTCGCGTCAGAACGCACGAACATTGTCTCATGTTACATATTTTGTAGCCACCGGTGTAATACAACTAACATAATATGCTCAAGTACCAGGGAAACAACATTTTAAATCAGTCTAAAATTAATTGTGTAATGGTTATAATGTTCAGAATAACATGCAATACAGACCTCTTACATGCTCTTGGATTACAAGTGTTTACTATGTAAAGGCACCTTTCGTTTTTATTTATCTTCCATAACAAATTATGCATACAGCACTGCCCCCGGTCGGCTGTTTTGTTTGTTTGGGTTTTTTATAATTCTTTACGTGGTTGTCTTTCCATCTATAAATAATTAGGAATATGTAGCAAAGTTCTTCAGAAGCTATAGTACTTAGCCAGTCAATATAATTCCTCCCTTTTATGGAACCCGAATGATGACTATGATGGAATCCGGGAACTCTGTGGAAAGACCATGGAAGAACTGAGGACAGTTACTAAAGACAGAAGAGGATGGAGAGATTTTGTTCATAATGTCACTAGGGGTAGGCCCCGACTCGATGACACCTGAACTGAAATCTATACCTTCGCCTTCTACGTGATATTTTAACTTAATCATTTTCAGTCAACATTTTTCCGAATCTTTCATCGCTAATATTATATCAGGAAGTCTCTGGAAGTAATTTTATCAGTCCTGGTTACAAGAAACTGAAGTCTTTCAATACAGTTAACAGTTTAGTATCAGCTCTACCCTGTTTTATCTTCGTTTGTTTGTTTATCACCTATTCGCTTCTTGTTCGACTATAATTAACTAAGAGCTATCATTCTGATGCCGAATGTGTTATCCCACTGACAAATGATCGTAGACTGAACGTCATTGCCGAGTGGTTAGCAGCCTTAGTTTTTATTTGGGATAGTTCATAAATAAGGCTACGACAGCTTCCTTACATGTCCTTTCCAATTTTGTTCTCACCCTCATAACTATAACATAATCTTCGCTGCTTACCGTGTCTTTAAATAAAGTATGTATTAATTAATCAACAAGAAGCTGTCTGCAGAGTCATTAAAGGGACATAAGTGTGTGGGAAACTTTTAGTAATTCTGAATAATTTCGGTCGATTCTGTGAATTAAAAATGGAACTGACCGTACGCTATTGTCATGCACCACAACCTGTGGACAAGCATTGTGGTGAATTAAATTATTACTGAGCCTGTACTTTCATGACAGTGGGTAAGCATTTTACTGTTAATTTAACATAATTTACTGCAAGAAACAAACCGAAGGCACTGCTCGAAGGCGAGAAAGTTTTTACAGAAGATTCTGTGAATATTGATGTCGGACGTAGGTCTGTGCGCTGCTGTTTACGTAAGTTCATAAATATTACGTAAGATGAATCTTTCGCAACGCAGCAGTAGGCAGGCCCGCTCTGAGGAATATAAGGAACAGTACTTTAGCCCAAGTACTGTAAGTGTAATTAAATGAATGATGTGTAAAACTTACTTTAATTTGTTGCCTAAAATAACCTTATTCTATAATATTTGTTCTTACACTTGGGTTATGCTGTCGGAATTTTGTGTCTGCTGATATGCTTACTAGCGTTTGAAATGACCCAGGTTCAATTCTAACCATTACCACTGACGTCATAAAAAGTAGCAACAGTTGCCAATCAATCACTCACCTCAACACGCGAGTAGTAACGAATCCTGAAACGTTGTGTAAATTGCATTCACTTGAATGTGATTTTCCCAGATATAATGCCCAATCCAAATTTTAAATATTTTATTCTCTTCTAGTATCATCAATAAATGCTAAAACTTTCCTGATAGTTAACGTAACAAAGCACGAGTGGGAGAAAAGTCATTCGGTATCCCTTACTATTACAGTACATAAAATTGTAACACTTCCTCAAGTCATTCAATTCACACTTATAATATTAAAGCCACTGGCATTAATATTATCCAATAATAATTCAGATTTGTGATCGCGCTATGTAAAAGTCAATTCTCGGACTACGGCCAAGAATTCCTAAAAATGTCTCAAATTCCATAGTTTCTCAATTAATTACGAATCGAAACAAATCAGAAGGCAATTAATATCTTACATTTGGTGCATATTTAGAATAACAAACTTATAACCAAATTAAGCTTTAAATAGACTAGACTGAGAGAGAAATTATACTATTCGTCCTATGTACACGTTTTTTACAACCAGACTGTACAACTGCACCCACTACTTCCTACAAAAATAAATAGGAGGTTAAAACACAATAAAAAGACGAATCGCGTTAATGTTCCCGGGGACAATTCATGACAGAGCGAGAGATATACACATAGAAGAAAAAGGCAGTATGCTCCTGTGACGCGGAGGAGGTTGGCGAAGACAAATGCTAGTCCTCTTTTGTAAACGCGTTGGACTGGCGTACAAATCAGCAACAGAAGCCCTAGCCAAGTATACGCAGGGATTTGTTTGTACACCGTAGAGCACCAGAAACCATCTCATTTGTCCTGCTTTTAATACTTGCAGTTGGAATCGTGTATTCACTGACGCTGCTCGGACGAAGTAACAATATTATTTACAAATGCACTGGCATCCACAACGCTCCCCAGTAATTAGTAATCATGACTCCGTTTTTGTTCCTATATGACCACCATACATCTTATTTAATCAAGACACAAATAATAAGTGTCAGCTGTCTAGAACAGCGAAAATTAATTTCGATTCAAGTCTGTAATTTCAAGAAAGGGGAAACAATAGATTCCATTCGGAAGCGTTACATTAGAACATCACTTTTTCCCATAATCGAACATTTCGATAGAGAACATCATTTTAATATATTTTAAATATTAAATGTTAATTGTAATAATATTTTAATATTTAATAAAAAATTTATTGTGATTAGACTGATAAAATCAAAACAAATATATATTTATCACAATATGACGCAACATTATCATCTCTTAAATGTTCATGTTCTTCAAACGGGCTAATGTTTCTTTAAGGACCCTGCAAATAGCTACTATTTCGCAGTGTCGAATAATGGGACTTTTAATGAACAGTGAATTAGAAAAGATGTGAAAAGAAACGTCCGTAGCCCAATCCAAGATATTATTTCTGTGTTTGCCTAGAATAACTCAGGACAGTGAACGAAGAACCTCAAGAACCCGAATTACGAAAGAGGAATGCTATTAACGCAGACAAAAGTGTGGTCTTCATATAAGTGCATTTCATTTTTTTATATACCGGCATGCACTCTTTAAATAGGCTGCAGATATCTTGGTTTTATTTCAACAACAGCTCTTTACTCGAATTGTATGACACTTAGGATTCCTTTATCAGTAAACAACTAGAATAATTTAAGCTTAAATTACTTTAATAATTCAACTCAATTCATTTATTAAAGTATCGTAATTATAATAAAGTTCCGAGTAAATTGAATAGGAAAATTTCACTTATTTTGCTGGAATTTATTTAAATTTATGTATTTTTAAAACTTCTGTCCTCAGGTGATCGGTGGAGTACTCTGCTTTAAAATTTATATCCACATTAAGGGAAATAATGATCGACGTCTGATGAACGAGAAGACATGTGGACGGCGCACGCCGCAGTCTGCAGTGTGCTAGCGACGAACAGTAATGAGGCCCTTCAATTCCAGGCACTTCGTATTGTGTACGGGGGCTTTCAGCCTTCCAGCATATATTATATATTTTATTCTGTTGAGTAAAATATAAGCTAATTGTATATTAACAACCAACGATCTATATGGAAAATTTTTCGTTCTGCAGGAAGAAAATACTATCAGCATTAACCACACAGAATGGGGAATCTGACGAGATATTGACTATTAGTTTTTCAAGAAGTGAGTTATGTGATAAGTTATCAGCCTATTAGAGGTGAGAGATACTAATCGGCCGGTGAACTCAGTAATAACTGGCAAGATACGATGATCTTGACTCCTTGACTTAACCTCAATCAACGAGAGAGTCAGCCAAGCTGTCGGTCTACAACACACGATACCAACTCCCACTTCATCCGGAGGCAGTTTCTTTTTTAATCCCGACGGAAGGGTTATTAAATTTTTAAGACAAAAGTTTCTCCTACGGGCGAAGCAATTCAAACAAAAATTCTTGACAAGTTTTAAGTACAGCGTAGGAAGTGCCTAGTACTTTTCCAATTGCGAGATACTAAAAGCTTAAAATCGGGAAATTACACTTCCGGTCGCATCGGGAAGAGGATAAATCAAGATGTTTATCATTTAGCTAACCCCGGATGTGGGATCGCCAACAAGAAAAATATATGACCATCATTTCTTGAAACCTGTCTAACGCCAGAAATTTTCGAGTCAACGGACGCTCACAGAACTTAAACTGGTGAATTTGGAATAGTCTGATACATTTCTAGCATCATAAACTTAACAACCTTCAATACAACGTCGCGGTCGAGTGTTGGGCATTCTTGCTATGCATGCGGCATGTCCCGAGTTCGAATATCGGTCTAGAAACCTACTATCCTGACATTTTCGTCGTTTCCCTAGGTCCTCCAGGGGCACGCCGGGTGGTACATTCAATTAGGCTACGTCGCTTCCTTCCACATCCTTCCCAATTCATAATCATTCTCTCAGCAGACAATTTGAGCTTTTGCCAGATCGCCAAACAAGCTACAAATAAAATGCGCCTACTTTTCAGTATTTTCTGTTTATGAGATGGTAAAGTTGCGTCATATTGTGATATAATAAATATATATTAAAGCTTGTCCGTCTAATCACAATAAATTCTTATTAAATATTAAAATATTACAATAATTAACATTTAGAATATTTAAAATATTAAATGATGTTCTTTATCGAAATATTCGATTTACATTAGACCATCATTTTTCACGACATTGTATTTAAGTTATTATTGATTTGAATCTTTATATAATTATATACACCTGAAGATAGTTCTTTTAGGAACTGAAACATGTCGTGAAAAATGATGGTCTAATGTAAATCGAATATTTCGATAAAGAACATCATTTAATATTTTAAATATTTTAAATGTTAATTATTGTAATATTTTAATATTTAATAAGAATTTATTGTGATTAGACGGACAAGATTTAATATATAATATATATTTTCTGTTTAGTAATTACGACGTAGAAGCACTTCCAGCGTCTGTATGTCTGTGACAGGGAGCGCTGTCGAAGAAAGAACTAACGTTCCAGGCGGAAATAATTTCAATTCCGCAACCTTCCTTTCAAAATGGGTCAAATCAGCAAACCTGGGGGATTCTGCTGGTGTTGATAACACGTCGAAAATGTACAGACATTCAGGAAGGGATCGATTTTTAAGGACTTGGCAAAATTGAGCGTCTTCATTAAAAGTGGGATAACAACCACTGGGACACAAATCTATATACGTGTAGGCCCTAACAGATTACTCAATAACTTGTGACAGTGTTGAAAATATCGACAATTCATCAAATGCCTTCCGCATTACAAGAAGTTATCAGTTCTGTAATGAAGGTATTCAGACATCATGATCCGACATCCTTTTTTTTAAAAAAAAATGTAGGTCTGGCTTTAACTACTCAAAATACTCCATGAAAACCACAACGCGATATTTATACTCCGTTGTTAACCATGATAAAAGCAGCGAAACTAATTGCAACACTAAAATGTACAACGCCCGAGCTGGATATTACAACCTCAATTTCATTTCATAATTTTATTTCTGAAAAAGAATTTGTCTTCAAACATCAATACCTCGCCGCAGAACCTTGGTGTAAGTTCATGAAGTAAGCATTAATAGTTTTTTCCTCCTTGAGTTTTGCATTACGAGGAGCGATCGGAAAGTTTCCAGACTGCGCCTATAAAAACCCGTACACTTATCTCAGGTATTAAATTCATCCATCACCCTCGAAGTAGTTCCCTTGGGAGTGAACACAACGATCCCAGCGTCGCTGATAAACCTGAAAGCATCCCTGGAAATCTTTCTTTGTCAGCCTGTCAAGCACCATCTGCGATTCTGCTTGAATCTCTTCTATCGTCTCAAATCTCCTTCCCTTTAGCTGAATTTTCATCTTTGGGAAGAGGAAGAAGTCACACGGAGCTTAGAAAGGAAGTTGGGGTCGGTTCTTGCAAGATCTTGGAGCTCCTGACAAACGAGAAGTCGATTCTGCTTCTGGTCCTCAGACAGGATGCGCCGCATGTGGAGTTCTTCCTTTAGAATCAGCTGACAGGTCCCATAGCCTATCCCAACAATGTCGCACAAATCGTTGATGGTACGACGTCGATCTTCGTAACATTTTCGGGCGTTGCGCTCGAAGATGGTCGTCCAGAACGCTCGTCATCATCATC
>NW_019061071.1:0-11441 GCF_000696155.1 Zootermopsis nevadensis
TAAATTGCTGTTTTATTTCTGTAGGTTCCAGAATGGATCAAAGCTGAATTAGCCCAGTCTGAAGCGATGTGGACAGGATTTTCAGAAGCACATTCCAGTGCAAGGTGAGTGGCGTGTTTGTGTAGGATTTTGGGGGCAGAGAAACCACGCAGTTATCAAAGCTTGAGAACAGTGAATCTCAAAGGCACAGGCAACATTTTCTCTGTATCGACGTGCTTATATAAGTTGTCTTCAGTATGTCAATTTCAACGATATATCCAGTGCATCTCAGAATAGACAGCACTTATATCCTTGTACATCTTAATGAACTGGTATTTGTAACGGAGGCATGTTGTGTTGCCTCCTTTATAGTACCAGCTTGGTGTTCAAATATTATATTGATGAACTTCAGATTCAAAAAGGTTAAGCGAGTTTCACTGTACATTGTCTCCTTCCACTTCTAATATTATTATGTATCCGCAGCAAGGTTTCTCATTGCATTAATCTTAAGTATTTGTTTGCATTATCCTTTGGCCTTACGTGAAAGACAGGCCATAAAATCAGTCGCATAAATTTGTTTCATTAATGACACAAATACATGAGATCATATGATAATTTAAAATGTTACAGTTGCTAAGCAAGTGTAAATGTAAAATTTTTAACAGATTTATGCATAGATAATACATGTTTGTTTAAACATTATATTGATAAATTAAACTAACACTTGACATTCCATACTTAACAGGTATTAGAAATTAATTTCAATCACTTCGCTTCAGATCAAAATCTTGCATGACTGGAAGCTATAAATCATATTTATTAACAAAGTCATTCAAAAAAGCCACTAGCCAGCTGCAAGGCACAGCACAAAAAGAAAGTTAATCACAGATTAAGTCTTTTCTTCTTCACTGCTTCCTTTCTGTGTTTGATTAATAATTTGTCTTCTTCTTTCTTCTCATGTCTATGATCTCTATCATTTTCTTCTGGCTGAAAACAAGATTCATTTAACTGGTTTACTTTAAATTCCTTTTCCTTTCAGATGCACCCCCTAATTAAATTAATATTCTCACCTGTATTCCATCATCACTTTCTGTGGAAAACAGGCGAGTTTTTTTATTATTTTTATTTATTATTGACTGCAAATGGGTTTATACCCGGTGGCAGTGTCCTACAATAACATACAAAACAATGAGACATAACAGAACATAACAGAACAAGACACACAAACAATGAGATACATCAACACAGAGACAGAACAAAACAATAAAAAAAGGACACAACAAAAACAATATGACACACAAACAATGAGATACATCAACACAGAGACAGAACAAAACAATAAAAAAAGGACACAACAAAAACAATATGACACACAAACAATGAGATACATCAACACAATGAGACAGAACAAAACAATAAACAATTTTGGTTGCAGATAATCTCCCCCCGTGCTGCAAACAGAAAACAGTCTTAAAATGGCTGTTAAAACATTTCGCTCTCCTGCTGGTCTCTTCAGCAAAATCTCAGCGTAATAGACTTTTGTGAACTGACAAATTATATTCTTAATAATAAAATTTTGTTATAGTGAAAGGGAATAAAAACAAATTAACAACATAAGATCTATTGAAGATGTCCGTCTTCTGGGTTATTGCGCTGTGTAGTCTGGTCGATGTTAACCAACGTTTCAGAGGTCATACTGCCTCCGTCATCAGGGCGATGATGACGGAGGCAGTATGACCTCTGAAACGTTGGTTAACATTGACCAGACTACACAGCGCAATAACCCAGAAGACGGACATCTTCATACTCACCGCTGTGAGAACCTCAAGTCTTACATAAGATCTATTGTTTTTACAAATTTCGGTGTATTTTTATAAAATGGGGTGGCACAATGCATATTTCTAATAATATTCACGCATGTAGAAACAACTACTCATCCCACTAACATACAATAGAATTTAGTGAGTTCTTCTCA
Organism: Zootermopsis nevadensis; assembly: GCF_000696155.1. The sequence continues at coordinate 1,955 of NW_019061071.1, forward strand.
GGCTACCAGCCATGTAAGATGGCTTAATGAAGAAAACACCAATATTTCAAGAACCATCTTTAAATGCAAGAACAGATTTTGCTGACCCCTTGGGCTGTGTTAGCATTGCCTATAGTTATTATGTCTGCAAAACCTATTATATAAGAATTCTTGAGGTCAAGACTGAAAAATGAACTGTAATTCTTTCTCAATCTTGAAAATTTGAGATTACAGTTGCCTATTTTGTTGTGTTTAATTTGTCCAGCTGCTATGTGGAATTTGACGTGTCAAAATACATGTCATAGTGGTGCTTAAACACAGAATTTACTTTTTTACGAACATGTTTAACATTGCTGACCTTAAGATTATGATTTCGCTTTTTCTCAGGAGATGAATTACTGAACGTGCGTTGCGTTCCGCTGCCTTCAGTGTCTGCATTTTGCTGAGCAGCTTCTTTCCTGTAGCAACACAAGAAACAGATCTTCAGCTGTTACCTTGACGCAACAGCATGTGATGACAAACCAAACGCCACTGTGAAATATGTCTATCATTCTTATGAATAATTTTAGATGTATAATAATAAACTTACGGGAATACGGAGGAAACACAGTGCATACAATCATGATCAATATTTACAGGACTTTGGTAGCACAAAAACTTCAGATGGGTGAAAGAGATCATGGCGGACTTGTCCATTTGAAGAATGTATACTGCCGCCGGACACTTGGTCTGATGCACATAAATGATATTCTAGGCAGTGATACTGAAAGGCGTGTGGTGCCTATTATTATGGCGAATGGATTGATTTCCTGAATGTATATTGAGTTCAGTATGTAACTCTTCTGGCGGAAAGCAGAAAAGTAATTGAGATATCAGCATTTTGAAGAAACATTGCTACCACCTACAAGTCCACATGGTGTTACTTACCCGGAAAATCAGCATTGACATTCTGTGTAAATGATGTAGTAATTTTAAACATTTTTCATAAAATTACAACAGAGGCGTTGAAAGCGTAACAAACCTCAGCCACGTTATTTCAAATGAAGCAGACTATGTGGAATCATACTTACAATTCTTTACTATTTTCATAGTTCTTAATCACATCAACGTAAAGGTTTTGAATTTCTTGTGTGAACAGTGACACTGGCTGTGCAGGAAATCCACCAGGTATTTGAATTGCTGTACGTGACTGTTCAAACTGGTCCTCAACAAATGCAGCCGTCTCAATACTTCCTGAAATTGGAAGGCACTTTAGGTTTACAGAGGGCGAACTCTTCACATGAATTTCTTAAAGCTGACAGGATTCACTGACAGATGAGTGAATGTCTGCATGACTAGTTCTACAGACACTGTGGTGACTTCAGAATAATATACAATCAAGAGAATCCCAGGTCTGATTCCTCATGATCCAGGATGCAAATGTTTCTGTGCTCAAACTGAAACATGTACCTCCATAAATTTTAGACCAAAGCAATGAGGAAAATACCAAGTGTAGTTCACAGATAATGTTAAATTACAGGTTCCCCTTCTAAGATATCATTATCACCATTATCTGATTGTACCCTATTATTGGAAAGTAGTGGAAATTTCTCACAGTCCATACAAAATTATATCTAATGGTACATTGGAACCACTGGATTCATATCATTAGACATTTAATGTCTTACTCAGTCAGGTCCTTAAAGGTACTTAGTTTTGTTGTCAGCCATTGTCAGTCCTCAAATTACAGACGGGGTTTCTGCGACATATGTAACCTGAATAAATTTAAAACAATTTAGAAACCACGACAGGAGAGAAAGCGAACTTAATAAAATATAATGATAATCATAATGTTTTGCACTTACTTACCGCGAGACAACTGAGCTCCTTCTAATTTATATTGTGTTATTTCAATGTCTTTCTTCTTCACCAAGTCAAATAATGAACGTTTTTGAGCTTGAAGTTGCTGTACCATAAGCAATAATGGCAAAGTAATTTCTTTGTATAACTGTTGGCATAAAAAAAAAATGCATTTCACTGTGGAATCCTACTTTTGTTAAACAACATCTCAAAAAGTTCTCTTACAAGGTACAGCACTGACTATCACACTTACTACTGAACAGCTCAGCAGACAAGACAGAACCTATTTGGATCTGCCCTCAATAGCTAATTTTAATGGACCCCCTACAGAGTAAGTGCCTTTCCCTTTGCCACATCTTAAGATGAGGGCAGATCCAGTCCTCAAAACAATGTGAAATTTTGTAACATCAGACAATGGACAAAGTACAAAAACCCAACAATCCAGATTGTGTATGATCTGAAGCCTTCACGGCAACTGAGCATAATAAATTCTTCTCGGGCTACCAGCCGTGTAAGGTGGCTTAATGAAGAAAATACTAAAATTTTGATTACCATCTTTGCCCTCATCCTCAGGGTACTATTTTCTTCATCAGTCCACCTTACATGGCCGGTAGCCTGAGAATAATTTATTATATTCTGGCTTTATGCAGTGAAGAATTGTTAACCTCTTGCACAACTCCCATGCTGGAGGGTCAACCCTAGTCAGTTGTCTGCGACTGATTATTGAATCTATTTGGAGCTAACCCCCATATCTGGAGGTCTTTCTCCTTCCATCTGCAATTTGAGGAAGTGCCATGCAATGGTGACGAGGGACCCACGTAAACGGATGTGGGTAATTATAAATTAATACAAAATTTTCATAGAAAATCGTCATGAAAACTGGTCAGTTAGGAGATGGTATATTTTTTAGAATAATAGTACAATAAAGTAGAAAGAAACAAATTTAAAACAGTATGTACTAGCTCATATAAGATCATGGGTTTGATAATAACTGGACATTTTTGGAACAAACCATAACTGTTATATAACAGCTACTACACTATCCTGATATTTTGTTCGCTCTAAAGCATGTTCTTGTCATCTTGGTCTATTCTTTTATGTGCCTTCCAAAGTGTTTATCTTAAAATTCTCTCAAAGTCTTGTATGTCTTATTCTTACCCATTTAGTGTTTCCTTCTATATTGTGAATTACTGACAAAAAACAAAAGTACTTACATCATGTGAAGTCATCACCTTGAGACAGAACTGGATAGTAAATGGTACACCAGCCAGTTTTGAATTAATCACCATGACCACAGAATCTTCACATTCCTTTATACTAATTTTAGCATTGGCCTTGTCACTTATTTGTGACAGTGTCCATTGAACTAGATTTTCTTCTTCACCTTCCATGAGAGGATTAAAATGCTGCAAGTAATGGTACTACGTGTAATGGTCATTTTCATTAGAATACAATGGGATTTGTGTACATTCCATATATCCTTCATAGGCCCAAGCCACGGATGTAGAACATGCCATAGTACAAATACAATGTTTGTTTCTAATACAACTGCACTGTTATACCTAATTTACAGTCAACTACAGTATTACCACACAAATAATTACACATGAAAGCTTACATGTATTGTATGCATTTATGCCGAGAATTTTCGGTTGAGGTAAATTATTCTTTAAATCATGATTCAGGCTTTTATAGTGGGGGGGGGGGGGGAGGAAGCTGACAGGATTCACTGACAGATGAGTGAATGTCTGCATGACTAGTTCTACAGACACTGTGGTGACTTCAGAATAATATACAATCAAGAGAATCCCAGGTCTGATTCCTCATGATCCAGGATGCAAATGTTTCTGTGCTCAAACTGAAACATGTACCTCCATAAATTTTAGACCAAAGCAATGAGGAAAATACCAAGTGTAGTTCACAGATAATGTTAAATTACAGGTTCCCCTTCTAAGATATCATTATCACCATTATCTGATTGTACCCTATTATTGGAAAGTAGTGGAAATTTCTCACAGTCCATACAAAATTATATCTAATGGTACATTGGAACCACTGGATTCATATCATTAGACATTTAATGTCTTACTCAGTCAGGTCCTTAAAGGTACTTAGTTTTGTTGTCAGCCATTGTCAGTCCTCAAATTACAGACGGGGTTTCTGCGACATATGTAACCTGAATAAATTTAAAACAATTTAGAAACCACGACAGGAGAGAAAGCGAACTTAATAAAATATAATGATAATCATAATGTTTTGCACTTACTTACCGCGAGACAACTGAGCTCCTTCTAATTTATATTGTGTTATTTCAATGTCTTTCTTCTTCACCAAGTCAAATAATGAACGTTTTTGAGCTTGAAGTTGCTGTACCATAAGCAATAATGGCAAAGTAATTTCTTTGTATAACTGTTGGCATAAAAAAAAAATGCATTTCACTGTGGAATCCTACTTTTGTTAAACAACATCTCAAAAAGTTCTCTTACAAGGTACAGCACTGACTATCACACTTACTACTGAACAGCTCAGCAGACAAGACAGACCCTATTTGGATCTGCCCTCAATAGCTAATTTTAATGGACCCCCTACAGAGTAAGTGCCTTTCCCTTTGCCACATCTTAAGATGAGGGCAGATCCAGTCCTCAAAACAATGTGAAATTTTGTAACATCAGACAATGGACAAAGTACAAAAACCCAACAATCCAGATTGTGTATGATCTGAAGCCTTCACGGCAACTGAGCATAATAAATTCTTCTCGGGCTACCAGCCGTGTAAGGTGGCTTAATGAAGAAAATACTAAAATTTTGATTACCATCTTTGCCCTCATCCTCAGGGTACTATTTTCTTCATCAGTCCACCTTACATGGCCGGTAGCCTGAGAATAATTTATTATATTCTGGCTTTATGCAGTGAAGAATTGTTAACCTCTTGCACAACTCCCATGCTGGAGGGTCAACCCTAGTCAGTTGTCTGCGACTGATTATTGAATCTATTTGGAGCTAACCCCCATATCTGGAGGTCTTTCTCCTTCCATCTGCAATTTGAGGAAGTGCCATGCAATGGTGACGAGGGACCCACGTAAACGGATGTGGGTAATTATAAATTAATACAAAATTTTCATAGAAAATCGTCATGAAAACTGGTCAGTTAGGAGATGGTATATTTTTTAGAATAATAGTACAATAAAGTAGAAAGAAACAAATTTAAAACAGTATGTACTAGCTCATATAAGATCATGGGTTTGATAATAACTGGACATTTTTGGAACAAACCATAACTGTTATATAACAGCTACTACACTATCCTGATATTTTGTTCGCTCTAAAGCATGTTCTTGTCATCTTGGTCTATTCTTTTATGTGCCTTCCAAAGTGTTTATCTTAAAATTCTCTCAAAGTCTTGTATGTCTTATTCTTACCCATTTAGTGTTTCCTTCTATATTGTGAATTACTGACAAAAAACAAAAGTACTTACATCATGTGAAGTCATCACCTTGAGACAGAACTGGATAGTAAATGGTACACCAGCCAGTTTTGAATTAATCACCATGACCACAGAATCTTCACATTCCTTTATACTAATTTTAGCATTGGCCTTGTCACTTATTTGTGACAGTGTCCATTGAACTAGATTTTCTTCTTCACCTTCCATGAGAGGATTAAAATGCTGCAAGTAATGGTACTACGTGTAATGGTCATTTTCATTAGAATACAATGGGATTTGTGTACATTCCATATATCCTTCATAGGCCCAAGCCACGGATGTAGAACATGCCATAGTACAAATACAATGTTTGTTTCTAATACAACTGCACTGTTATACCTAATTTACAGTCAACTACAGTATTACCACACAAATAATTACACATGAAAGCTTACATGTATTGTATGCATTTATGCCGAGAATTTTCGGTTGAGGTAAATTATTCTTTAAATCATGATTCAGGCTTTTATAGTGGGGGGGGGGGAAGATTACTGAATAACTTAATTTCAGTATAGTAAACTCCTTTTTGATATTTACTGAGTTTAGTGTTTGTCACATGAAGATTATATCTGTATCTTGTACTTATACTCTAGATATTTTAAGTTTGAAATTTTTGTGCTACATACTACATATAATGAGAGCAAGAATTCGCAGGCTGGTGGAACAATATGAAATTTCTTAAACAATTCCCTACATGAGGCTCTCCTTTTAGTGCCTGGAATTATTCTAATGATTTTATTTTGAACGTAAAATACTTTTTTGCTGTCTGTTGAGTTTCCCCAGAAAATAATTCCATATGACATGATCGAATGGAAATATGTGTACTTTGCAAAGTAGACTAAATTTAAAGTTTCTGTAAATTAAAAAATGCTTTGCTTGTACTACGTATCCTGTAAATTTTACCTGACCTTACCTTACATCTCCCATATAATGACGCTGAGGTTATTTCTTCGCCCCATATATTTACAAAATTGGAAAGCAGTACGTTATGGTGTCCATTAATGCTAACTTTTTTGATGATATAATCATTGTGCTCCACCCTTACTGGTTCCCACATTAAGTTACTTAAAAGTACTTATTTGACAGACTTTTAGGTTAGTTTTGTAAATTGCTATGTCACTCAAGGATTGAAAGTTACTCATCGACAATCACAAATAATAGTCGATAATAAACAACGATATATCGCAGATATAAGTCTGCAGTAGCTATAGCAGATAGACTGAGCGAAGCGATACAAGATGATCCAAATAATGAACTGTGGTTAGTGTCTTATTGTGTTTTTTCAGTAATGTGTTGGGGAAATAGTTAGAAATGTGTCAGTTTTGTTATACTGTACGTTTGAGTAAATAATAACTAAGGTAATGCTCGGCAAAAGGGGATAGAGTGACGTTTTCCATGTTGAGTTCGGAAGTACTTTGTACTACACGCAAAAAAATTAAACTGTACTTTACGGGGACGAATTGTTTATATGTAAAGCCCGTGCATGTTTTTATTATGCGACTTATTATTAAATTATTTCCTTAATACATGTTCTACCGAAATAATTACAGATTATGCGGTATGAAAGTTGAAATACGTTTGACGACGTTCGTTCAGCTGCAGTTAGGATTCAACTTTTTTTGAACGAACGTTAATGTTTCCGGTTTCTCGTTTTGTTGAAGGTTTTTTTCTTATGTTACATTTGTTGAATATGACACATTATTATCTATCAGGAGCGATGGATCCGAATCGTGAATCCGGATTGGGAAGCGATTCTGATAACATGGCAGAATTAACAGCATTATTGACAACCGAGATTCCGGATGGGAGAAGTAATCTTGCAGATAGCCATACAAACTTGGAGAGGGTAGCAGAATACTGTGAAGGAAATTACTTCCAGGTAAATGTTACACTGCGTGTTACCTGACACGTATACATAAACATTATTTAGAGCGTTTTAGTTAATTATTACTTGTGTGTGTAATAGTCTGATAACAAGAGGGCTGCTCTTGAAGAGACCAAAAACTACACCACCCAATCTCTGGCCAGCGTTGCTTATCAGATCAACACCCTTGCATACAACTTCTTGCAGTTACTGGATCTTCAAACTGCTCAGCTTGCAGAAATGGAAAGTCAGATGAATCACATTGCTCAGGTATGTTTTACATGTGTTGAAATGTTTACATTGTTTATATATTGCCAGTTAAGTATTGGAAGTGAGGTGTGGGTGTAGACCTGACAACTTTGACAAAGGTGGAATAGGATTGTCTGTTACTAGTGGACTTCAAAAACACATATCAGAACCTATAATTTACTGAGCAGTTTGTATCAATGCTGAAACAGAATGTTGTGTGAATAAAGCAGTTAATTATGAATGCATGGTTTATTCTGAGAGATTTATCTGAATATTTTTAGTAATTCTTACAAGAAAAAGATGTAATGTATGCAGATTTGTTATCAAGTCTTGTTTTGTCTGGTCAGTATAAAAAATATAGTAATAAATTTGGTTTTGGTCTGTAGACAGTGATGATCCATAAGGAAAAGGTTGCTCGTCGTGAAATTGGAGTGTTGACAGCCAACAAGACAACAACTAGACAGTACAAAATAATTGCTCCTGCCAATCCTGAGAAACCAATTAAATATGTGCGGAAACCTATTGATTACACGGGTAAGTGTTGATTATAGTGAACTTGTGTAAAGATGTCAGTGTTTGTTATGAATATATGAATCTCACATTTTCAGCCTTGGATGATATTGGTCATGGAGTTAGAACTACGTCCACAGGGGGCACTCCCCGTTCTAAGCAGAGAGGGTCTAGTCAGGGCAGCATCCAGTCACTTGGTTCAGTATCGGCAACCGGCATGGGACCCGTGGTGGGTCCAGCCCCCACGACAAAGCCTCCGACTCCACCGCAGGTTGTCCGAACGGGGGGCAGCCTCAGTAAGGGATCCAGAGAGTACAGGACTCCACCTGCTGTAGCACCACCTCAGGTTAGATCTTATTCAGGTGCAGAGGTTAAGTGCCGCTAAGGAATGACACTGATAATATGAGAATGTGGGAAGAGGCGCTTATAACGTAATTGAAGGTACTGTACTGGCATTTGTCTTCTCCGGTAGAAATTCATGGTAAGATTTCTGAATATCAGAAAAAAACATTGGTATAACTGAACCAAATTGGAAAGGTGTAATCCGTGCAAGAATCAAAATGGTTTCCAAGTGTGTTTGTACTTTTGCATTCTAAATGATTCTTGCTGGAATAGAATACTTAAAAATGGCATATTGGCCTACTGAAGGGTTACTATAAAATGCAGTTATGCAGGTGTTGCAGTAGATCATGGACATTGTGAAAACGTGCTGTAAGATTTAATCATGACCTATTATTTAACTATGAAATTTGAGACAGCTATAACACAGTTTACATACTTTCCATTATTACTACTGTTGTTATCACTAGTAATACATGAATGTATATTTTAAACATTATTATCTGTCTTATCTACTGATGCATGTGTTTATTGGAAACATTATTGGGAGAATAGCATAGTTTTAAATACTTGGATGCTTGGACGACCCGTTCTCCAAGTGCCTGAGCACTGCGGGTCCCAACTTTTCATTGGCTTCATCCATAGACATTCGGTAGGACTCCTCGGACGAGGGATCGGCCCGTCGCAAGGTCTCTACCTGTACACAGGACAGCACAACACAGAAAAACGCGGACAGACATCCATGGCTTGAGTGGGATTCGAACCCACGGTCCCAGCGACCAAGCGGCACAAGGCCCACGCCTCAGACCGCGCGGCCACTGCGGACCCCATATGTTTAAATAGAGAACCTAACTTTGTTTCTACATTACAGAGTATTCAGTATACTTAGTATATATGTTGTATGTCAGAATTTTGCTTAACCTGTTATTTTTAGAGAAAGTGTATAAAATATAAACAAAGCTTTTTTTACTTAATCTTAATAACGTCAAAAAAACAAAGCTCATGGTCATCAGTAAGAATGCTGTATTACCTGGCCAGCTAGTAGTTAATAATAAAAAAATAGAAAGAGTATCGAAATATACATACGTGGGCAGCGCAATTAATGACCAGTGGGATCACTCCTTGGAAATAAAGTGCTGTATCGAAAAAGCCAGAGCCACTTTCATCAAAATGGGATCAATGTTCAGGAGTAGAGACTTAAACTTAAACACCAAGTTAAGACT
>NW_019061071.1:11746-41286 GCF_000696155.1 Zootermopsis nevadensis
CCGAGATCAAATATTTTGATATTTTCGCGCGAATCGCAGCGCTGGCCGGGAAGGCGCATGCGCAGATAAGCTCTGACTGTGCAGTACAGGGAAGGTGCATGCGCAGGAAGGCCGTGTGTTTCTCTCACCTAGGACACAACAAGCGATTCCCTTATGTCATATGACACCCCATGCTGCTTATGCAGCTCGCACAGCTCGCTTCTTATCGCTTACGTAGGACATTGCCTAAGAAGAAGAAGAGGTTGGTAATCTGAACACTTAATTCAAGCCAGTAGATTTTAACTGATTCTCTTAATGGTCAGTTATGATGTCGTGTTAAAGGATGTAGCTTCTTATCCTGTGCCTGGAACAACAAAAGAAGTCATGAAAAATTGTCTCAGGTGAGGAAACCAGTCTCTGGGCAGAGATTTGAAACTGGGACCTTCCAAATACGAAGCTCTAGCACTAACCACGCACTGTCAACATTAGGTAAAATGCTGTATTAGTTTGTACTAGTCGTAAGCAGTCAAGTGTTGATTCTCGTAATGTGCCGTGAAACAGTACAGTTTAATTAGTCATGGATCAGAAACAGCCGTGTCTTTGCTGCTTCTTGCGCTTTCCTGGAATCACCACCATATTCTGGTAGGTCATGTATACATTCATTATCAGAGTCATTCAACATAAATTCTTCATTTTGCAGTTGGAGTCCTGGCACGTAGCATAGTATTAATTTATTAAAGTAGTTCCAGTTTTATGTATGCCAGCATTGAAGTCTCTAGAAAAATTAAAAATTATCTTTTTATGTACATTAATAAAAAGTCACTGTGGTTTGAAATGTATTTTCTTGTACTGATTAAAGTCTTATAACAACAGGTAAAACTATAGGCACTCAGACTGGATTTATTAAGTGATTACATCCATAATTCTACGATACAATGCATTTTGCTCTGTGCTAGTTTACTGGACTTGTGTGCAGATGGTCATGTTATGAAATTGTGGATGGGGTGGAATTTTTTTATATTTTTCTTGCAACTTCCACTTTGTTTTACATTATACACATAATTACTGTAATGAGAGCTGTGTATTTTTCAAAGATCTAGTATACATCATTTCAAGATTCCATATTAAGTGGTGCTGTTATTTCTGCCACCTGAAGATTGTGCATTTGCCATTTTGGTTGTTTTTATTGAATAACTTTATATAATGGACACTTTAATGTACCTCATGTTATGTGACATTTACAGGTGCCAAGTCACTATGCGCCCAACTATCCACTTGGACACCCTCGTCGAGGAGAGAGGGGCGCTGGTTACAGCACCTTGCCAATGCCTCCCTCGGTACACATGCATTCCCATACGCTGCCTCACCACACTCAGCAGCATGTTCCCCACCCTTCTCCTCCCATGTCCCCCCCTCAGGTAGGCATGGTGCATCCAATACCTCACAACATTCAGCAGACTGTGCAGTCATCGCACCCGCAGACTCCTCCGCCTCCACCACCACCAAATTCGTACACATTGGACCACCACTCCAGCATGCCGCGTGAGTTGCTCAGTCTTGTGTTTTGAACCGGTAAATGTAACCAACCCACACCATGAAGTAGAGTTTTTTGTGAACTAATAGTTATTCAGATGGTCAGGGAGAGTAAGATTTTATAGTTTTTCCATCCTCCATTTACTTTTACTCTGTTGGGTCTGAATGCTCTTTATCTCACACACCCTTACCCGCTGTCCTACGTGAGCGGTGCGAGTCCCGTGGGTGAAGCAGAAATATCAAACTGGTTGTTTGTGTGGCACTGTCCTAGGTTCCAGCGACGCGGTCAGGAGAGGGAAGCGGCCAAAATCCGAGATCAAATATTTTGATATTCTCGCGCGAGTCCCTGCGCTGGCCAGTAAGGCGCACGCGCAAGAAAGCTCTGACCGCGCAGTACATGGAAGGCGCATGCGCAGGAATTCTATTGCGGTCTCTCACGTAGGACACAACAAGCGATTCCCCGTTTCATGACACCCCACGCTGCTTATGCAGCTCTGGTAGCTCGCTTGTTATCACTTACGTAGGACATTGCCTTAGTCTGTGTTCGTGCACTGTGTTACTTCAGAATTCTCTGTTATGTTAAATGGAACTTTATTTCTATGTTTGAGCTAAAATTGTAGAACTGTAATGTCTGTGTGCGCATGTGTGAATAGCTCTGTTGACTTTTGTGAAACTCCTTGTATTTGTAGAGTAAATTTTATCCTGTGTTATCTTCATATTTTTCAGCTCCTCCTTCTCCACTCTCAATAGTGATAAATAGTGGTGGTGACACAGTTGACCATGGCAGCCTACATCATCTGCATCACTCCCATACACTGCCTCATCACCATGCACCGGCTCAGGCTCTTCATCATCAGCATCGTCCTGGCAACGCTTCTCCCCCACTTCCACCGCCACCTCCCCCCGAGGATGAGCATGCGGGGTTTGGCCGTCCGCATGCCGGAAGGATGATGCCGATTGTTCCAGATGAAGAGGACTTGCCAGGATGGGTCCCCAAGAACTACATTGAGAAAGGTAACCTGCCGTTGATTGTTTTGTTTATCGCTTATGTAATGTCACTGACATTACTGCAGATTATGTTTAATTTTGACTGCGTTGAATGGAAATAGATGCCATTTAGTTATGAAATGTTGGTGTTAAGTGTAGCTTTAAGCATGAAATAATCACATTTCTGTGTGGTTATCTTTAATTTAATAATACCCTGAAATCAGGAGCTTAATGATGATGATGTGAAAAAGTTACATTATTCATCAGTAAATTATGTTTTTGCATGTAAACTGATTGTGTAGATTGTTTTGTACAATTTCTGGTTTCAACCCATTTTCATACTCATCACAGAAATTACCTTCTGCTGGAAGATGATGCATATTTGTAAATGTGTTTACATTCGGTTTGTCTTTCCGTACTGCAGCCGCCAACTTACCCTTTAGGGAGACCCTACCAGTAGCTATGTTACCGCCAGCATAGCTTTTGGGGTCACTGAGGCACTCAAGCCCCACCACCACGAAGGTGCAGGTACCATTAAGTGGAGTGAAAGTGATTTCATCAGCTGCTAAGTGTTCCATTTGGCTGTAATTAGCATATGCTTCATTGAATATATCAAGAATAGTTTCTGTTTTCCACAACGTGTCATAATTTTTGTCTTTGTTATCAGGTTTGTTTCTGTCGTTACTAAAATGCGGAAGTCACGGTATATGAACGAGTCTGTCGTATTTAATTGTTTTTCCATAAGAGCCCATAAAGACTGTTCTAGTGTGAACCAGAAGTACTTCAGTCTGTCTCTTTATTCATGACGTTGTGAACAATAACAGATAAAAACAAGAAAATTTCTTGTATAGTCACGTCAGGAACCTCTGCTCAAGAGACCCTTTTCTTATCAACAGTATAAAAACCTCTTTTAATCAATTAAATGCAATACAGTTCATCTTCAAAGTTGAGATAATCTGATGTGTGATCTTAATGAGTTTACTGTGTTACGGACAAGAAAAACCAAGATTCAACAATTCTTGGTTTTTCTTGTCGATCGCTTCTTACACGCTCTTCACTGTCCATTCGGTTGTGCACCGTGTTTCAGTCCAGTGTCACCATCATCAGGTCAAATTCCCTCTCCTCGCTATGTCAGGAAATAATGATAAAATATTATATTAGAATGATTTTTAAAAATGTTTTACTGTGTGGTAAATATGGCAGAACCATTGCACGTTTGTTTTTCTTTTTAGTGGTTGCAATCTATGATTACTATGCAGACAAAGAGGACGAACTTAGTTTTCAAGAGAGCTCGGTCATATATGTGCTGAAGAAGAATGATGATGGTTGGTGGGAAGGTGTCATGGATGGCATCACGGGACTCTTCCCAGGGAACTATGTGGAACCGTGTGTTTGAAGCACAGTGGTTTTTGAAGCAGAGCACTCGTTCCTGCGGCTTTTCATATTGAAGGTACTAGAAAGTAGACCAGTGAGGGCTTAAAAGTATTGCTCGGTCGCTTATCAATCGGAAGTTGGTGAGTTTCAAGATAATCTTTGTTAAATTTACTTATTCACGTCACTTGTATGTGTTTTGAATTCTTACTGGTCTCTTTCCTTGAGGTAAAATGCCCCTGAGATGTGTATTAATTCCTTTTCATTCTTTAAATAGAAGAAAATTTTTATAATCTTTTGTATCTTACAAAAGCTTAACTCTAGAAGAAAAATGTGATTTGGGTTTTTGGATTGTTACACCCAAGTGCCACATCCGTTGTTTATCCCTTATTTGTGAATTACAATACGTATTACGAAAAATATTTTAACTCTGTGAGATTTGGGATTGACCGTTAACTCTAACCTAGAAATGTCAGGAAGAAGGACATTTCTGAAAAATGATTTAGCAGTATGCTAGTGCAACACATAACTGGACTTCGCATAAACTGTGATTCACGGACAGTGAAAGTTAACATTATATTTGCTTGTGTAGAGGTTTATTTCTATACCTTATATCAGTGGTATTCAACCTTTTTGGTTTGCTTACCCCCAGATATAATTTCTCTTCGACTTTATACCCCCAAAGTTGTTGGTGTATAATTCAAGTTATACATATTATATAATCTACATCTAAAATAAATTAAATAAATTACATTACTGATTATTCAGTGTTTATCATGAATTTTTTTTTTTTTTTAAATTTCACGTACCCCCTAAGATGCCTTCGCGTACCCCCAGATATAATTTCTCTTCAACTTTGTACCCCCAAAGTTGTTGGTGTATAATTCAAGTTCTACATAGTATATAATCTACATCTAAAATAAATTAAATAAATTACATTACTGATTATTCAGTGTTTATCATAAAATAATATTTCTTTTTTAAATTTCACGTACCCCCTAAGATGTCTTCGCGTACCCCAGGTTGAATACCACTGCCTTATATCGTCCTATTACAGTATTGGTTTTTCCCTGGACTTCATCCATTGATCAATATTCTAAAAGTGAAGCCTCTATATTTTAGGAGCTGGCAGTGCTTCCTTCTTCAGGTCAAAATTCATATTCTGTTTGATCTGATATAAGGGACTAATACAAATTGAGGCACAGGTATTTCCACCCGAAGATGGGAGCTGAACACGGAGACTTTGTGTTGGAATATCGAATGATGGATCACGTCCAGAGAAACACGTGTAATGAATGTAAATCCGCCATCATTAGAACTGTTTGGATTTAGAAGATCCTATTGCTATGTAGGCATATTGATTATCTTAGATTAAGATATATTGCATGTGATTTATAACTGAAATGTGCCTGGTCAGAATGTCCCCCCCAAAGTAATGTCAGTTCTTACTGAATCCTTTTCTTGGTTTTCCTCATCCACTCCAGGCTAGTTATGGAATAGTACCTTGAAATAGGACATGACCACATTCTTTCCAGTTGAATGCAAATAGTTACTGCCTTATACCATTTGATACTAATAAGCTATGTATTATACAGTATCTTCAAGAAATGTACGAACCTACCAACAACCCAGTTCAGAAATATTTTGAATATTTTACTTTATTACGTAATTACCGAATCAACATTGTGACACTGTGGGCAAAACAGTATAATTTAAATATTAAAATATCTGTGCAATATAAATTCTTGGGTATGATGAACTGTTGATGAGGTATTTTGAAAACGTTTGTAAGTAATGCCTCAAGCATGTGTCTTCCTTTCTTAATTTTTTCCCTTTGCATAATCAAGTTGGGTATTGAGGGAAATTTTATATGTGTGTATGGCATTAGCAATTATGTGTCATGTGCTAAGAATCCAAATTGGAATAACTATTTTGAACGGCATACACACGTTACATCAACCCCAAAGACTGTTATCGTCTCATAATTTTGCATTATTTACAAAACGCCAGGATACTTTTAACATTTATAACGTTCTTCAGTTTTGAGTTTTCTGTAAATGTATTAATTTTATGAAGATTTCCGTCTTCGGGGTTGTTGCGCTGTGTAGCCTGGTCGATGTTAACCAACGTTTCGGAGGTCATACTGCCTCCGTCATCAGGGCGATCGCCCTGATGACGGAGGCAGTATGACCTCCGAAACGTCGGTAAACATCGACCAGACTACACAGCGCAAGAACCCAGAAGACAGAAATCTTCATACTTATCGCCCTGATGATGGAGGCAGTATGACCTCCGAAACGTCGGTAAACATCGACCAGACTACACAGCGCAAGAACCCAGAAGACAGAAATCTTCATACTCACCGCTGTGAGAACCTCAAGTCTTACATATTAATTTTATGGTACCCATTTTCTGCACGACTACACTCTTTATCCTTTTCGGTTCACAATCGTAATCAGTTTTTTGTCTTTTGATACCAAAGTAACCACTGCAGTGCATAAACTATCATTAATGATGTGGGAACATTCCAAAATGATTAAGGGTTTGGTTTATTATTAGGGCACAAGAATTTTGAAATCTTTAGTGACTTTATCCCTGTGAATTAAAAGTCAATTTTTTCACCTGACGCTGCCATTGTACGTTAGGTTTGTAGTGATAATTGGGAAACTGAATTGATACGGGCACAAGACATTGCGTTATTTATTGGAAGATGAGTCTAGATTTGTTGTAATTAAAATGGGAGTGCGGCTAATTCTATTTCCATGTTTGTTGGAGTAACCTTTTGTAAACATTTCATTACACGTGCGTTAATCATTTTATGGCTCGTAGGGGGTTGACTGCAGTTAGAGAGCCATTTATTAAGGGTACAAAACCCTGAAACCAAAGATTTTTAGCATAACTCCAGCCTAGTAGAGTAATATAATAAACATTTACACGTACTATTACTTAATGAAAATAATGTATAGTGTATGAATGTTATGGTGCCCAATAATTTTCTGCATTCCAACCCCCCCCCCCCCCTTGTTTCTACTGGTTTTAATTACGTTTTGACACTTTTGGAGTGTCCACGTGGGTATCTTAAAGGCGCGGTGAACTTGAAATTATGCGTGAAAGAAGATTCCTGTGTAAATGATTGATTTTTTGCAAGATAAGAAGTAGGCTTGTGGACAAAATAAAATATCCGAAAAAATAAATAACTTTATTATTCAGTCAAGTATGTACTGTAAATATAAATTCATACAGTAGTAAGGAGAAAGCAGAGTTTGTGTAATGTCTGTAGACTAGAGCCTATAATTCTAAGGAATCATATGTTTTTGTAGAAAAATTTTGGTTTTACAAATAAAGGACTTTGGTTTTTCAAGCTTTGGATGTGTTACTAGAAATCTGGCAAAATGCATATGTGATAAATATAATTGTTTTATATGCATTATAGCCTTGATCTTCCACCATATGCAGGGCTGGTGCAAGGTTATTTGGCGCCCAAGCAAACTTTCAGCCTTACATTAACTTCTTAAAACGAATACTGTGTATTATTACAAATATAAATTCTGTATGTACAATTTAAGAGTTCCTTTGTGTGATATTGAATATACATTGTCACTGATGTGCACTTTATTCCACTTTATACGTGTGGCCCAAGGCAACACTTCATGTCGTCCCATTAAGTGAGTAATTTACAACTGGAGGCAAACACCCAAGAATCCACATTTAAGTTTTCAGGATATCTGACTAACTTTTACATGATTCATGAAATTTTCTGCTGGTGCAGAGAGTTCAAAGTTTCATCAAACTCTGGTGGCTCGTGGAAAGTGCAAGACCAAGATGTAGATGGCAGAATAATGTGAAAAGTTTAGATGAGTGTATAAGGTATGAGGAAATTAGATTTCACTGGTTCAGGATAAGGCAAAGAGATGGCATTGCTTAAACTCTGAAAACTCAGTTTCTTTTGTATATAAAAAGTAAATTCATTCCAATACAATATTCAGTGCAGCACTTTTAAAGTCCTACAGTTTATTTTCATTTGATAACAGCATAATTGGCACACCAAACTGTTTTGTTTCTCATATTGTTTGTAGTCAGTAGCGCACGTTCGCCGTTTGTTAATTCCACTTTTACGTAAAAAATGAAAGTAACTTCCATTATGAGCAGGCTCATTCACATGAGAAGCTTTTGGAACGTAGTTAGAAGTATCTTCAATAGATGGTACTGATAGCAACGCATGTCTATGTCTGACATCTACAGAGTGTTAATATAAATTATTAAATGTGTATTTGTAGTTCTACTATTGCATAATAGATAACGCACTAATAGTTTGTTTATTACTGCCATCTGCTGAATGTTTTCATCGATCGACGTACGTGTCTAGTTGTCAAAGAGCAGAAGAAGCGGAACGTTGTAGTGTTCTGGAGGAAGTGAAAGGATGGAAATGTGTGACAGCTGACAGTGTTTTTCAATCCATGCTCGGCGGTATTCGAAATACTTTTTATGGTGATCATTGCTGTGTTTGGATGAACATCAAATTGTTACAGTGGTATGACGTAAGATAATGTGAGTATCCTACCAACAATGTTGGTTCCTGGAGCGACATTAGTGGCGACGGTCATCGTAGTACACCTGGCTTTGATAGCGTTCGGCTCACCGCTGATGTCACCTCTCGGACAAGGTAAATGCAACCTTTGTAACATACATTCTTTTCTTTCGATAATTTTAGTATTGTTTTGTTTATCATTTCCATTACATGATGGAGAGGTTATGAACACCGGAAGTGACGAATGTTCTTAATAAACTAATTCGAATATTTACAGTTATATACGTAGACTGTGATGGCCTCTTGCTTGCAGGGTTTATTTGTAATCGGGATATCATATTGTTGCCATAATTTGGCATTGGCATAAACTAACTCAGAAGATAGAAAGCAGCATGTTGATAGCTATTCAACTAAAACACAACAACTGAGAAACCACAGTGTTTCTCATGACCATAGAAAGAAAGTCACTTCTACGTTGTTAAAGTATGAGATTCAGTTAACGTCGTGTGTTACCAAGGAGATGATCCATTTCGTATAATACTTCAGAAGTTTTTCGTTACCGATTTTCTCATTTTACATATATTGTAGTGTTCTTTGAGGTTTATTCCTTATTTTTGAAACAAGTAGGTGAAATGTTGGGGCTATATAATTTATGCGCGACAGAATACGCCATGTTGTAATTTTATGGGCAGTTAAAGTGTATAGTTTTAAAAGTTTCTAGCGACGATACCTTATAATCTGTGAAAGTGGTTGTATCTTGAACTTGTCCATAATATCATATTCAATAAAATTACAACGTTTCGGAAGATGGATCTTCTTCCCTTGTCAGGTAAGAAAAGGTTGTAATTTTATTGAAATATAGACGATTGACAAAGTTCCAAATAACACTTTTACATAACATTTACTTTCAGAACATCTTGTTTTCAAGTACCATAGCTAGAACTGTGTAATGAAAGTATTTTTTATACAGGAAATTGGTTTAGTCTAAACAACTAGGCCTCATTTTTTGATTCGATAGTCACAATGTCTTATGTTTAACGTAGTTAATTTATGTTTGCTTTGTCGTATGGAATATCGACTTCTCCGTGCGTGTTTTTAATATTGAAAAGACACTCAGACCCACACAAAATACAAATCAACTGATACATATTTATATCAATAAACATACAGACTGGTCACACACAGAAAAGAATTATGGTTCAGCAAACAGCCCCTGGGGCCTCTGTCGGTCGTCTGGCTATTTAATAAGTCACGAAAAGAACCAACCAACTTCGTCCTAAAAACAAAAAAAACTGAAGAGACTTTAAGCATCCGAACACCGGGTAGAGAGAGACCGACGAACCAGTCCCCGTATAAGACAGCAAAACAGAATAATACGAAGGTGAGGTTAGAACAGGGTGATACAAAGGAAAGGTAGAAAAGTACAGGGTGGGACAAAGGTAACTTCACTTTTTATTTATTTAGTGTTCTGTCTGACGACAGGTCCATATGAACAGGATCCTTTCATCCTTTTCTCGGACTGGGACCTGTTCATATACGTTCTTGGCAGATGATCCAGAAGTGGTTTGCCATTGCCTTCTTCTGTGTGTGAATGGAGTAATGGTTGGGATGCCACGGAGGAAAACCCCGTGTTGCCTAGACCACGATCTTGCCCAACACAAGTTATAAATTCCAACCCGAGACCCCAGGATTACAAGGCCAGCGTTCTAACCGCTAGCCCACCTCATCTTATTATTATTTAGTGTTCTGTCTGAGGACAGGTCCATATGAACAGGATCCTTCCATCCTTTTCGCGGATTGGGACCTGTTCATATACGTTCTTGGCAGAGATGATCAGAAGTGGTTTGCCATTGCCTTCTTCTGTGTGTGAGTGGAGTAATTGTCGGGATGCCACGGAGAAACCGGGGAAGCCCCCGGAGGAAAACTCCGTGTTGCCTAGACCACGGCCTTGCCCAACACAAGTTATAAATTCGGGCACCGCCGGGAATCGAACCCGAGACCCCCAGGATTACAAGGCCAGCGTTCTAACCGCTAGACCACTTCACAATATGGATCATTAATGTACTCTGGTCTTCTGTGTGGTACTCCTTAAATTCGTTTTAGCGCCACACAATTTTGCAGAGAATCAGTAATCCGTTGACAACAGATGTCATGCAGATTTTGATGGCAACACTTCGGGCACGCGAGTGCTCTCGTGTGACGTACGCTTGAACATTCATCATTAAACCGAAAAGACATTATGCCCTTACCCTCACGTGGTTTAAATTTTTTACCCTTTAAAGCCTGCTGGCAACTAAATGAACCATCTGCTTGAAGATTCAGTAAAGTTCCATTTTGTATTTAGCTGTAGGGTTCGTATGGCTCTCAGTATTAACAGGAATAATTTCCATAAACAGAGTAAAGAAGTAGATCTTTTGTAATGGTGAGGTGTGGTGTTTTCTTTGCGGTACGGACTGAATTCATTAATATTAAGAGCTTTAGCTTCAAACTGATGTGGGTTATACAGGGTGAGTCAGAAGTATGTTTACAAACTTCGTGTGCGTGTTCCAGGATCAAAAGTAAGAAAAAAATGTTCCTATGAACATGGGGTCGCAAATGTTTCATTGTCGAAATAATAGCCAAAAATTAGTTTCAATGAACTGGCTTCATGTCAAAGTGAATCCAGCTTCCAGCAAAGATTTTCAATTAAAGTTTGGGCAGGAATTGTTGGCGACATGCTTCGATCGCGTCTAAGAGGACTTTCATATCGGTGATTCTTAAGAAGACACTTGCCACGTCTCCCTGAAGATGTACCACTGAATACAAGAAGACAAATGTGGTTTATGCACGACAGAGCCCCAGAGCACTTCTCCCATCGCGTCAGAGATCATCTCAATGAACAGTTCGCTCAGCGATGGATTGGGCGTGGTGGCCACCGAGGTCTCCGGACCTGACTCCATTGGACTTTTATCTGTGGGGGTCACTTGAAGTCCGTCGTTTGTGCAACACCCATAACCAATGATGGGAACGTGTGCAGAATGCATGCCGGATGATTCGAGGAAACCCTGGAGTGTACGAACGAATCCGTGAGTCTCGTGGAGGAACAACCTTTGAGCATCTGTTATAAAGAAACATCCCTGTCCTTATACTTGGAAATAAGGACATACATTGAAAAATATCTTTGGCTATTATTTCGAAAAACCCCACGTTATTAGGAATATTTTTCCTTATTTTTGATCCTGGAACACGCACACAAAGTTTGTAAACATACTTCTGACTCACCCTGTATATGTTATATATATATATATATATATATATATATGTATATACACGGACGGACTGAATTATTTAATACTTAGACGAGCCTTAATGACAAGCTCCCTTCTCAAAACTCACTACCAAGTACTGAAGTAAAAAGTTTGAAGGAGAAAATTTGATTAAATACGGTTACAGGGAACGTATTCCTGCCTTTTAATGTACTTTTATACCAAAGTAACAAGTAATGGCTGTAGAAAGAGTTGGTAAGATATAACGTGGACGTTTTAGTGGCATGTTCAAATCCATGCGCCATGTAGAGTTGTTTCTCTAGCCCCACAAAATGGATTATTCTCAATATTTTGTGAGCGATTTGGGTACCAAAATAGCAGTTCTATATTACAGAACCCTGCTGAGTTCACGGTTAATGGATCTGTTCTGTTTGTTTGTTTGTCGTCAGTCTTTCGACTGGTGTGATGTGGTCCTCCATTTTCGTCTATCCTGCGCCAATCTCTTCATTTCCACATATTTTTTACAGCCCACATCCTCAAAAATCTGCGTCAGATATTCCAATCTTTGTCTCCCCTTCAACTGTTCCTTCCATTACCAAATTAACCAATCCTGTTCCAACATATGTTTCGGCTGAATCACATGTCTTAAAGTATTTAATCCTGTTTACAAAAGTTTATTACTGATGTTTTATGTTCATTGAATTTCCTTGTACGTTACGTGATCTCAACTGGACGTTATTCAATAATTTCAAAGCCTTAAAAGATTTTATCTTATTTTATCGATTGTTATTGTCAGTTACTGGATGTTCCAAGGCTTTGACACGAGGAAGTGTACTGAGCCTGATGATGGTTAGATCGTAACCTAATCGAATTGCTCAGAAAATATTACGTAAAAAAACTTATCTGAAAAGGATTAAGGGATTGGATTCAGCTGGCACAGATGTGCGAAGTGGCCCTAACCTAGACGTCCTCGCCAGGATAGCTGGGATGTTATGATGGTAATTACGAGTCTCTGCCGAGTCATCGTCAGTCTGCCCAGACGAATTCTTCCTCGTCCAAATCTTTACGTTTTACCCCTGTAGTGGACTGGAAAGTTATACAATAGATCTTACGGAGTTGACTTAACTTGGTCGGGTCAGGGCGGTAAGAGCGTGGCCTACGCACTTCTGTATCGGAGCATCGGTTTTTCCACGTTGCGTCTTTTATGTCTGATGTTGGTGAAGATCCGGATGATGGCGTCTGACCCACGGCAGAGGGGTTGACATTCACCAAACGCATTTTGAAGTGGGGGGAGGGGGGGCTTCGGCCGGGCTCCTGCCTTTTGTGCGCTTTTTGAATCGAAACTCACTGGCTTGTCAGATCACCACCTGTCAAGTTCCTCTCCGGGGCTGTCGGTTGCCATGGAAATGCTTCATTTCAAATGAAAACTGGCGTATTGTAGTATTAATCCGCAGCCACAAACCGCTCTCAACGTCGTGTACCTTCCAGTTCAGATGATCAATTGTGCTGGGGCCTGCCTGCTGTATTTTGCCTCACGTGAACGCTTCGTACGGAGATAATCGCCCTGATGATGGAGGCAGCAAGGACCTCTGAAACGCCGTAAACTTATACCAGACTACAGGCGCAACAACCCAGAAGACAGCCATGAAAACCTCAAATCCTTCCATGAAAGTTGTGTGGCGAATTTCGATTTGTGTCTGTCCAGTTACTTTGTCAGTTTCTGACTGAAAGACCGAGATTCCATTATCAGCAGCGGTTTTATCCCTGCCACCACGCCCAAGCCAACGCCTGGTTACACAGAGGCACTTGTATACCGAGTAGCGAGGATAAATCTGCCGGAGCGTGACCCCGTCTAACCCGGTGCTGAGCGGGGTACATTTTATCTCAAATTAGGATGAAATAATGACAAATTTTAGTTGGAATATTGAAGTGGATCTTGAATAAATTGCCCTTGTGAGGGGTTGCCACGGTTCAGAGCGCTCAGATTGGATCCCTGGCATGGAACATGGTACAGGAGTGTACATCACTGTCATAAGACGCATCCTTGAAATATAATTATTCGTTTCCACCTCTCCTAGGCATTGCATGAAGCCTCGTCTCTCAGGGATTCCCGAACAAAATTCTATTTACATTTCTCGGGAACTTCCGTGTTGTACGTGTTGCATAAATATGAGGGAACTATCTTCATCTGACTTATTTGCCGAGTAGGTTCAAGACTCGTGGAAATTAATTATTTAATAACTTTTATAAATTCTGTGTTACGTCACTTCGAAGTGTTCTCAGGTCAGTCTTAAACAAGAAGGCCTAATTCTAACTCCCAAACACATCAACGTATGTACTTATTGTTTTATATCAGTGGTATTCAACCTGGGGTACGCGAAGACATCTTAAGGGGTACGTGAAATTTAAAAAAAATATTATTTTATGATAAACACTGAATAATCAGTAATGTAATTTGTTTAATTTATTTTAGATGTAGATTATATACTACGTATAACTTGAATTATACACCAACAACTTTGGGGGTACAAAGTTGAAGAGAAATTATACCTGGGGGTACGCGAAGACATCTTAAGGGGTACGTGAAATTTAAAAAAAATATTATTTTATGATAAACACTGAATAATCAGTAATGTAATTTGTTTAATTTATTTTAGATGTAGATTATATACTACGTATAACTTGAATTATACACCAACAACTTTGGGGGTACAAAGTTGAAGAGAAATTATACCTGGGGGTACGCGAAGACATCTTAAGGGGTACGTGAAATTTAAAAAAAATATTATTTTATGATAAACACTGAAAAATCGTAGTGTTTGGAAAATGGGAAAAACCATGATTCTCCGCTCTTAATGTCGGAATCTTCAACTGCTTCTAAAAATTCGTTTATTTTTTTTCCCCGTCAGTAAGACTTTTATACTTTCTAATTCATAAACCGCGTAACCAGCGTGCACTTAAGTGTCAGTCTCTAGGCTGAACTTCTGAATAGCCTTTGTTGTTGAAGAGGACGGGGTTTTGAAGCCACGTTCTTTTGTCTCTTGTGAACTGGTCCCGTGTGCCACTCACTTTGTTGCTTTGCATGCTTTGTTTTGTTTCATAGTCCCTCTTAGTATTTTAATCATTTAAAGCGATATTTCCATTACACACTAACGCAAACGAAGAAATAATCTCGAGACTTTCTACTTTGAAACGCACGATTTTTATTAAATAGCTATTGTCAGTTTTCTGCATACGTACTAGGACACAACAATTTATTTTAAGAGATTGAGGACTGAATCTGTGTCCGTTCTCAGATAAAAAGTGGGAATTTTGGTTTCGTGACCTCAGTCGCTGGACAGTTGCAGTAAATTATGTAAATGCAAGTCTCACGGCCTTGCCCAACACAAGTTATATATTCGGGCACCGCCGGGAATCGAACCCGAGACCCCAGGATTACAAGGCCAGCGTTCTAACCGCTAGACCACCTCATCTTATTATTATTTAGTGTTCTGTCTGACGACAGGTCCATACGAACAGGATCCTTCCATCCTTTTCTCGGACTGGGACCTGTTCATATACGTGCTTGGCAGATGATCCAGAAGTGGTTACCATTGCCTTCTTCTGTGTGTGAATGAAGTAATTGTTGGGATGCCACGGAGGAAAACTCCGCGTTGCCTAGACCACGGCCTTGCCCAACACAAGTTATAAATCCGGGCACCGCCGGGAATCGAACCCGAGACCCCAGGATTACAAGACCAGCGTTCTAACCGCACCGTGGCTATATCGTCGTTTAATAAGCCACGGACAAATTATTTATTATTCCGAATTTTTATTGGCCCGTAGGAAGTTTTCTGGTGTATTGGGATTGTCTTTAGCCGTTCAGTCATTGTTTGTAGTCCCATTTTAAATTATTTCTTTTCACTTTTCGTTAGTGCAAATAGCCAAATAATCTAAAATTCCTAGCGGTGTATCAACCAGAAAATCTATGGAATGTATTCTGATATTCCATATGTGATACAGCAGTTTGATAATTTGCATGGAAATAAAAGAGAAACCAGTTAATATTGCCTCAGTGCATTTTTGTCCCCTGTCGAATGCAAAATAATTTAATTTCACGGTCCCCTGGTTCGCATGCGAGTTATAATAACGATGTCTAATGATCCGATATTATTCGAATTGTGCACAAGATAATTGTTTGGAAACTGTACAATCGGGGTTCGAGAATACGGTACACACTTCGTAATGGAGTTTTGCGACATGAACTTGTTCATACTCTGAAAAATATTAAATATAAATTAAATATAATATATATCTTACTTCGTGACACTGAGGCGCATTTCTGTCTGTATTCTGATGAAATCATTTGGTTTCATGGCGTGTGCATCTGACGAAGGACTCGCTCTTGGAACCCATCATTATGTAACTTCTCGCGAGACTAATATCAGTGAACGTAGCGGTTATAATTTGTTTTGTCTACGTCACACGCCTGGATTTGTTGCGACACTAATGCAGCTGGTCTGATGAGTTTGTGTGGTTCATCTCGCGCTTTGCCTGTGACACGAGAGGGTTGCATTCGGAATGTTTTGGCTATCAAATGTTTCAGAAGGGATGAATAAATAGTGTCACAGTCTTTGAAAATTGTTCGCAGGGCAAAGCCTCATAATTTTAATCGTGCACCTTAGTCCGTTTTTATGTTTAAATAAAGTAGGAGATTCGCAGGGCATGTAGCACGGATGAGGGAATAATTTTTTGGTTGAAAACCTGGTATATTAAATTTCTCTTATCGTGGTTATTTAAAGTCGGGTCTACGTGACGTATACAGTTGTGTCAGCGTTGTTAAATTAAGAGCAGTGTAATTTACGTTTTGGTCTCTGAAGAATATCTTTTGGTTATGACTGATGATTGATTATAGCCTATTTAAAAATATTATCCCCGTATTTACCTGGAGAATCTGATGAAAATCGCAGGTCGCAGATATGATAGCTAATTTCAAATGCGAGATTCATATCAATTTATTAAAAAGTAGCGGCAACCACTCACCATGCCTTTTATAAGAGCTGGTGATTCTGGAGATGTTAACCACCTCGACACGTTGGCTATGAATGAAAATTTGGGCAGACAAATTAAATTTTTGGCTAGTCATGCAGATGTTTGAAAGACCTAGGTGTAGATGGAATGATCTTAAATAGGGCGTAAGAGTGTCGATTTGATTTGTGTGGCTCAGAACACGTGTAGTGGCGAGTTATTATGATTCCAGTAAACAACTTTCGATGCAGGAAATAAGGAGAGGGGGATTCTTGGCCAGCTATGACACTGTCAGCGTTCCACGAATGAATCTAATCTCATGGAATTAACTTAGTTCAGTTGCACCTAACAGAGATAAAGTAAATGTTGAAGAGAAAAATATTCAGTTATGAGGAGATTAGCAGTTCTCTTTCTTTTCTTTTCGTTTCGTTTTCTTTTCTTTTCTTCTCTTCTGTTTTCTTTTCTTCTCTTCTCTTCTCTTTTCTTCTCTTTTCTTTTCTTCTCTTCTGTTTTCTTTTCTTCTCTTCTCTTCTCTTTTCTTCTCTTTTCTTTTCTTCTCTTCTGTTTTCTTTTCTTCTCTTCTCTTCTCTTTTCTTCTCTTTTCTTTTCTTCTCTTCTGTTTTCTTTTCTTCTCTTCTCTTCTCTTTTCTTCTCTTTTCTTTTCTTCTCTTCTGTTTTCTTTTCTTCTCTTCTCTTCTCTTTTCTTCTCTTTTCTTTTCTTCTCTTCTGTTTTCTTTTCTTCTCTTCTCTTCTCTTTTCTTCTCTTTTCTTTTCTTCTCTTCTGTTTTCTTTTCTTCTCTTCTCTTCTCTTTTCTTCTCTTTTCTTTTCTTCTCTTCTGTTTTCTTTTCTTCTCTTCTCTTCTCTTTTCTTCTCTTTTCTTTTCTTCTCTTCTGTTTTCTTTTCTTCTCTTTTCTTCTCTTCTCTTCTCTTCTCTTGTCTTCTCCAAATATACATATGTCTTATCCCTTTGAATTCAACCTGATATTTATCATCTACAGTTGCTATGACGCTGTTAAATCTAGGCCTACTAAGACATCTTACCCTGTAGAGAGAGAGGCCTACTCTATTCGTGGCTTATTGCGTATACATGACGGTATTTCTCATCAGTAATTAACGGTGTGTTCTTAGATGAAACTACATTACGAATACCCCCAGTAGTTGATAAGATGTTGCTAAATAAGCTAAGAAGTAGTTAGCGTTTACCATCATACTTTTGATTAAATCTCCAGTATTTGATACGCTGTCTCTAAACAAAATAATAACTCTTATTGTGTGCGTTTCAAGTAGTTGGCGTCATGATCCTCACTTGTTACTCAGTGTAAGAACCACTGTCAGTGAAGGTTCGGTTCTCAGGGCAGGCAGTATCGTCATGGTTACATTTCGGGCCTGGGTTGTGACGCCAGTTCCCGATCGGCGCCTGGCGTCTGACTACTTGCCAGCACTCTGTCGTCCTTATCGTCGTCGTAGCTGGCAGAAAATCTGTGCGACAGGATGTTCGCAGATGGGAAATAGAATGTTTTAGGATCTTACCATATCGATGGAAGATCTCGACGCAATTCTGTTTTAATTCCACTGCTTTACCCGGCACTGAGCTTGCCTGCGATTAATACAGAAATTCTGAACTGTAATATTATTAAAACGGCCGTAAAGTTGCATACTACCCGTTTGTCGTCCGCGTTTTTCCAATGTCGCAGGCCTGGTATTGAACGAGTTTATGCGACATTTTTCATTTATTGCTGCAGGCCTGGTGTTGAACGAGTTCATCCGACACTTTGAGCCGGCCGTGTACGACCGTGACGCTCTGAGGACGGAACACAAACGTCTTCGTCGTGACGTCAGTTCCGCCGCGGCGCCCCTTCGCCTTCAGATCAAAGCCAACAGCAGGTAGGTGCTTGTTGATGTTCGCTACTGCTCGAGTATGTTTTGTAAGTTATTGAATTGCATTCATTAAGATGATGTATTGTTTTTATGCAATCGTGAATGTCGCTGATTAGTGCTGGTATTTAAATTTTAACAAATTACTTCATTTGGACAAATGTCAACCCAGAAGGCACGTCACAAGAGTGGAAATTAGACGTATTGGTGACGAACTATTAAAGCAGTTATTTCGGTCATAATTGATTTATTCCTGTGATTTTGCAGTCTTATGTTGACTTCCATTATAACAAGATTTGATACCTTCCTGCTTTGTAGTCTGCAGATCTAGAATTATATTCTGGTTTGAGTGAGTGTTTGGCCCCGACAGTGAGAGTATTATTCGCGTATTCAATCTTCAGTTGAACATGTAAATTTCTCTGTGCAGTTCGCCGATAATCTAACAGTGAATCCAGGTCTTTAGAGCGACAGCATTACAAGTAAAATTCCTCCAATTTTGTATAAAACGAGGTTTGACGTTAACACCAAATAAAAAATGTGGCGTAATTTCGATGCTTGTCAGGAAATATCTGCCTGTTATATTTATTACATATAAATTATAATTGATTACAGTGATTGAATAGAAAACCTGTACTTAACATATTCTTTTTACGTTAGCTTTGACGAGTTCGGCGTCAGTTGAAAGACGTGTTTTCCACGCTGTCCGTTCTCTGACTAGCGCTGTGGGATGATTTTTATGAAATTTCTGGCCGAGAATCCGTTGTTTCTGGAATTTCTTCTGAAGCATACACGAGAGACAACATAAGTGATTTAATGGTTCGTGGAAAGAAATATGTGCGGGCTTCTAAACCGGAATCGAATTTTACTTAAGTGGCCCCGGAAGACTAGTAAATCTTATATGAACGCAGTTGCCATCAACCCGAGACCATAGTTAGAAATCATGTCACGTGCTTTGTAGAAGCCTTACTGATTCACCGAACTGCGCAGTCGCAGTTCTGTAACACGGCCTACTGTCGTCCTTTTTTTCCTTTCGTGTACATTAGCGTCAGACGCTAATGGAATTTTGGATACCTTCAGTAAAGCCTGAGTCTGAGATCTGGCCTTGAACATCCCACGCGTTTCTCTGACGCATTATTTATGTTGGAGGACGTTTCGGGTGTCAAAATAGTTGAGCGGTTGTGTACATAACGTGGCCTAGCGCTCACGGGAGGTAATGAAGACTTTGTCTCACCAAATGACGAACGTTTTCTTGGTTTGATTGAACTCACTGCTAAGTTTGATCCATTTCTGGCCGACTATATGCAACATTATGGAAACACAAGCAGTGGGCATATGAAGGGATTGTTAAAAGAATATGTGACAGACTTGTCCGTTGAGGTCCTTAATAGTATTCATATTGATTCCAGTGAAGAAATCCACACAAGAAGAGAAGTTGGATAAAATGAAGAAATAAGAATTTGTATTCATGTTAGAATTTTGAAGTCGTCTATTAAATCAGTTCCATAAAACCAGCAAGTCTCGACAGGATTTACAGATACCCTTTAGTACGTGTGCCAAACGTTTTTAAAGCACTCCTCCATTTCTTGGAAGAAATCCGAAAAAACTTTTGACGACATTGGACATAAAACAAAATGAACTGTTTAATGTAGACCACAAAAAGTGATGATACTTTGAAAGTAATAAGAAAAGGAAATTATCGGTTATGGCAATGAACCTAACGCTCATGAAATTTTTCTTCAAGAGACAAATTTCAAGTAAAATTCTTCATACCTAATATGGATGCGTTAGAAAATAATTTGAAGAGATTATATATAGAAATTTTGTTAACAATTATTTTGTTTTTGGTTTATTGTGCGTGGATGCTTTAAGAAAACTTGGGATATTACCGCTAGTTTTGGCTGCCAATTTATGTTCGTCTCTTACTCAGGCGTTCAAATCTCCACTGGCTTCCATTCTCTGTTTGTGTTGTGGCGTTAACTCGTATCCATTATGTTCGTAGGAAAGCAATTTTCTCATGCAACCCTGCAAGTGCTTTTGTTGAAAGACAAAATTGTAAATGAGGCCGGGTGTTTTGTACGCATTTTAGGTTTCTTTCTTTAGCCCTTGTCATGTTTTTTTAACGTTTCTAATTTTATTTAAATGAATTAGGTCTTCCTGAAATTTGTTTTATTGTTCAATGAATTTAATATTGCTTGCTACCTTGTGTCAGCTGTTGTTACAGAAGTGACTTGGTTCTGTCTTTCCTAGAATTCTAAACGTCTAGCGGAGAAGTTAATGTAATTAAGTGTATAGAACTTTTGCTTACGTAGGCGGTAATTAAATTGGGCACGTCTTATTTCGATGGTGAAAACTTTCTGGTTGTCGAAACCTTCGCTGTTCACATCTGGAGCTTCAGCGCCAGCCATGTTTTATCTATTTGTCGCCGGAAATCAGTTTAAATGTCAAGGCCCATGAAAGTGAAATCAGAAATGCGGATCTGGTTTTCAGAGGAGCAGATAGTAATATTACAAATCTCCCACTTCGAATACCGGTCAGGACACCCGCTGTCAACTTTTCTTGTTCCTCCTATGAAATGCAGGTGTATTATTTTTTTTCAGAGTAGACCTCGGCCATGGCCTACCTCAGCCTCCCTAACAGATCATAAATAAACCAAGAAACAATGATTTTAAAAAAAGATCATCGCGTAGCATTGAGTATAATGTTTTACGAAGTGGACTGTAGATACTGTTGCCAACTTATGAAACGTGGACATTGTGGGCTAACGTCCAGTCAACTCGAAGCTGCTGTGACTCACCCAGTGACTCAGCTGCGATTGCTGGCCGAGACTTGAGGTCACGTGAGTTTCGTGCATCTGGTACTAACTGGTGACTTATAACAAATACATGACGAGTGGCGACAAATGGAAAGTTAAAACAGAAAGATTTACGAAACGGCAAAATGAGTCTAGGAGAAGACAGACGTCGAAATTGATAAAAAGAAACAAACAAACTATTAACACTATAAAGAATAGAAAGAAAGAAAGAAAGAAAGAAAGAAAGAAGAGGTTGCTGTGTTCCTTGGTTTGAGGTTTGCGATTTTGCGAGCATTAGGAATTTCATAATCGTGGAGAATCTGCGTCCTGCGTGAATTTGTTTAATGACGACTCCTACCGTGCCCTGATCCCCGATCAGACGCGCCGCCACGACAGACAGGTCACGTGATTCACCCAGCCGTTAAAGATCGCCCACACAAACGAACACTTGTCCACACCGATGAGGACTCCTGTTTGCGTCAGATGGCCTTGCGTTTAATGCCATGTCGAAAGTTTGGTGAATGTTTCTCTCCTGGTAGAAGGCAGCGTGAAGGCTGTGGAAGTTTGGCTGAGAAAACCTGCGCAGATCCACGGCTTCATAGCTGCAGTGTACGACCTTTTGTCGTAAACGCGTGCTGCTCGCGGAACAGACGGATTGCCTTCTTTGTACGTGAAATTTGCTGATTTGCGTAGGATGAATATGTACTTCAGGCGGACGATGGAGAAAGTCTTGAGCTGCGTTGCCAATTTCAACTGGATATTTCTAATATATCCGAGAAAATCTGTTGTTGTTGTTGTTGTTGGCTGAAATTTTTTTTAAAGTATATATTTCATTCATGACTGCAAGATATTCGTTTTTACAGGAGAATTTTTATTTTTTTGAAATGCTTTGTGATTGCAGTTTTAATTTAGTGTGTATCTTTATACCACTCCTAATTGACCGATACTGCATAATTTCAGATGATCTCTTAATGAGTCTAATACTTTCTGTAAAACATATCATCCTTAGTTCTCGGATGTTTCAGGAATTAATCACAGCAAACTCCGAAATCATCCAAAAATATTAAGATAATGTAATTGCGTCATATTGTGAATATTATATCAATTATTTATATATAAGGAACATGAATGATATTTTATTATCTTAATTATAAGAAATTTTAAATAAAATTATATTGTGATCAGACGGATTAAAAATAAATAATTGACAAAAATATTAACACAGTCACTACGTTAATCTTGCAGACACATCTCTCTCGATCTTATATCGTAAGGCCGACTATCGATTGTTATCTAGCGATACATTTTTATATCTCGTATGATCTGGAGTGAACTTATATTTAAAATAAGGCCGTCTGTCTTCTGATTCGACTCTTTTGTAAGCAGGTGTGCGTTAATCGTCAAGAATTATGGAAAACTCTACGTACCGCAAGTGAGAAATTCACGGACCTATTGCAAAATGACTATAAATATTTTGATTTTTTTTGTATTATAGCTTGTGTATCTTGTTTCTTACACGAATTATGAATCTTTCAATAGACATACCTGAGGTTATGTTAATTTAAAACAGAGGTTTAAAAAAATTATCACCGACGAGAATATAAATGATCACCAACCAACAAACACTTGTCTGTTTTATAAATAGATTTCGAACTAAATATTGTTAACGAGATAAATTCTACGACCAAAGGCCATACATCGTGTCTGAGAGAAAAGAAATTTGAGGGTAATATTAAAATTGATCTTAAAATTATGTGTGAAAATATTGTCTGAATTCATCTGACTCAGGGTACAGACTAGTAATGGACTAAAATATATAATATAATTCAGGTCTATACACAAACTTTATTTACAGATGTTAAAATTTAAAATTTAAAATTTGCGCTATTCATGGTATGTTATTGTGTTCTTACTTTTACAAATATACAACAATATTCCAAACTTATTTACATATAAATAAATAACTCATATGTTAATTAATTTATTCACAGAATAATGGAAAACAAACATAAGATACATAAAATAAGATCAACAGAACACATACTATAATAATTTACAAAACAGATGAATAAATTGAAAAACTTGCATTGTAATATAAAGTAGTTTTAAAGGAAAAACCTGAAGATGATGCTACGCATCGAAACATGTAGTAAATGAAGGCGCAGTATTGTAACATCGTAGTAACGATGAATAGCGCAAATTTTAAATTTTAACATCTGTAAATAAAGTAGTTCAGACCCAAGAGAGTTTAATTACCTTTTGTTAATGTTTCATTCACTCGTGTAATTCAACGATCAAATATAAATATGCTCATTAAATGCGTAAGCAGCTAATGATATGTGATTTTGGTATCTTCGCGTCAGAGATATTGGCACCCCTGCCAATTGCAGCTGATTCTATAATCTGTGCTGCGTTATTAGTATTATTAATGCGTGTTTCAGATTCGCTGACGTGAGAACAGATGACTGTCGAATGCATTATTTATTGACAAATTGTTGATGGTGTTTCCGGCATTCACACGTTTTGGTAATAATAAATTTCGAATGCGATGGTTTTATTTTCTGTTCATTACGAGCTTAATAAAATGGAGAGACGGAGATAAAGACACGTCTCGTTTGTATTCAGACAGTGTCTTTAATCTAAACAGAATATTTTACGTACTCGGATGAGGCACTCGTGGTCTGCTTGAGGACACTGGTCTCAGTTACTTGACAGGCTCAAGGAAATTGCTGTGGTTTTATTAACTTTCGTATGTTGGCAGCATGTGGGAACCAGATGACCTTGTTGGGGGTCTGATCAAGGAAACTAGTTTTGTTAGCCGAGGATGAAGGTGACGTCACCATCTCCAGAGGCCTTGGTGGCCGTTCGTGACGCCACATTGTTTAAGGCTACAGTAGAATTACTTACGTATATAAATTGCAGACTTACTTAAAAAAATCTCGTACTGCACGAGAATTTGAAGTTTTTGTCTCAGCTAATTTCAGTTAACAATTTGCGTGTTCTGGGATCTGCGTTCTTTACGTTCCCTTTTTTTTATGTGGATCGCTCGAATTCATGACGTTTTATTCAAATGTTATTATTATTTATTTGACTGCAAATGGGTTTTTACCCGGTGGCAGTGGTCCTACAATAAGACACAAAACAATAAGACACAACAAAACATAAGACAACAAAAACAATAAGAAACAACAGAACAATGAGACACAACAAAAACAATAAGACACAAAAACATAAGACACAACAAAAACAATAAGAAACAACAGAACAAAACAATAACAATATTTCACTGATCTTATTACCACATTCATTACGCTGGTATATGAATTTTGATATTCTGATTCTTTCTAACCCGGTGCCCCGATTTGAACTCTGGCTTCCCTGTTGTAGATGGGAGAACAATATTAAAATGAATCCTAATATAAATAGGATTGGAACGTGTGATAGTGTTAACTAGACTGAGGTGTTTTGTGTTCGGGTGAATTGACAGGGTCTTGTGAAGACAGTAATCAACGTTCAGGTTCAACAAATCAGTGAATTTCTTGTCTACCTAAAGGACTTCGAGCTTCTCAGGAAGGGCTGTGCTCCATGGAGTTAAATATTCAGAGAAATGATAGGGTTCTTTATAGGATCCTAATTATTTATTATTATTATTTATTTGACTGCAATTGGGTTTTTACCCGGTGGCAGTGGTTTTACCCGGTGGCAGTGGTATGTTGTGATGGTAACGCTCCAGGAATGCAAGTTACTCGATTCGAATGTCGATCTGGTTACCCTCATGGTTTCTGATGTTCTTCGTTCTACTCAGTTTACAGTACGTCACGGTCTCTTCCCTCCAAATCCTCACCATTTTGTAACAAGTGACGTGGTTTTCTCGCCGACATTTTGTAGTTAAATATATGCGTAATTTTTCTGAGACAGTTGTAAACGAATAAATGCCTTTAGAATGTGACATAGACTAATGGAATTTATAGGCAAATATTTATTTTAAAAATCATTTTTAATATTATCCGCTCATCTACACTTCTTTATTTTAAAACGTATTATAAATAAGCTCCGATTTTAATTCTGTGTCCTTGGTTGTGCCCCAATCAACTGTAGTTCGTACGATATTTGCAGCAACAATTTGTGTTCAACATCCTTATTTATAGTTGACGGTGGACCGTGCGTCTGTAGGATGAAGTGTGACCCAGCTCCGTAATCTCCAGGGAAGCGAATTACAGCTCTGCTCCTGAGTATTTCGCCCACGTAGTGGCTATTACCTCAATGTATGCGTACATTAATCATGCAGAAGGCTTCTAAATGGATCCTCCGCTGTGAAGACTCACGGGAAAATCCACTTTCTGTTTCTTTAGTAACCGTGATATTTCTGAATCTGAATTGGACAGAGGAAGTAATTGTAACAGGAGGTCTGTCCTACGAGCTTGTTACGATGGGATGTTTTACGAATGAATCAGCCTCAACACTTAAAGTACACTATGAATCGATTATCGTTAAGGGACGGGTTACGGGGCTGTGAAAATCCATTTGTAGTTTTCCACGTCAGTATGCCACGTGTGGTAGCCATATTGTAGGACGCCTGATGGGAATAGTCAGTTTATACTATTTAATCCGGCGAATTGCGTCGCTTGAAAAATTCTAAATTTTCAGGAACCCATGTAAACTCTTTGGTCCTGGCTTAGTATGCCTAAAGTATTTATGTAGGACTTGAGGTTTTCACGGCGGTGAGTCTGATAGAAGTTTACCGACGTTTCAGAGGTCCTTCCTTCCTCCATCATCAGGGCAATGAGTACTCATTACGGCTCGACAACCCAGAAGCGAGCCTCTTCTGAAAGATTTAATTTTAAGGGGATTTGTGGGGCATATAGTACGCATGGGAGGTTGAGAAATGCATACAAAATTTCAGTCGGTAATTCTAAAAGGGGGGGTCCAGTTGTAAATTTGTCTTAATTTGGGCGTTATAAAAGTTTAACTTCTGATTATGCTAACTTACATTCTGATATTTCGTATCATAAAAGTTCATCACCGTCAGTACAAAATCTTACTTTGTAACCAATTAGAAAACAGTTCTTTCCTGATCTGTTTACTTGATTTAGGGGGATAAGCTTCTTGTAGCTTCATTAAACCTTCGATATATATTGTTTTAGACAGATAATTAGTAGGTTAAGTGGATTATATTAATTATTTATATAAATAATTCATTGGAAATGCTTGGAATTCTGGGAAACCTTATAGTCTGGGACAGCTGTGAAGTTAAAAAATATTGTTGGCCTATAAACAGAATAACATACGTAATTGACGTTTTTATATTGATTCATATATGTAACAGAAATCAAATTAGTCTTGTCGTCACATCGTATTCTAGTTTAAATGTAGAGGACTTTGGTGCGAGCTGCAGACCATTAGATTATTTATAAGGTTTTTAACTCCAAAAGTAAAATCTCGTATAAACGGGAAAATTGTGACTAACAGAGTGCATGTAGTTTTTTTGATGGGAAATATTTACATTTTTTTATCAGTCTTGATTGTCCGAATACCTGATCATTCAGTACATAGCATTGCACATCATAGGAGTTAATTTTTCTTAATCCCAGGAAACTGACCGTGATTGGAATCCAAGACAGTCGGCGAAACAGTTTTTATATAGGCACCACTGTTCTATCCGAGTTACAAAAACATTCTCACCGGGTCTCGAACCTGGAAAATGTTTTCGGGATTATGTATGCCCTTTGCCCCTGTAAATTCACTTCTGAAACAAAAAAACTTTGGTCTTGGCTCCTCTATTTTTTTTCCGACCTACAGAAACGTCCTCACCGGGTCTTATAATAGACGACAATTTTTCTAAATTTTGACGTTTCCAAAATCTTTTCCTGTTTCAAGAAATAAGCGTCCGAAATTTGGGGGGCAAATTTGTTATCGAACTATAAACTTACAAATGTATACGTACCTACAGTTTTAATTTTATGTATTTATATGATACGAATGTTAGGCATGTAATTTAATAGATATTACCTGAAACTCTTTATTTAAATAGATAATGGTTACATGAGTTTCATTGCTTGTAAGAGTTTGTTTTATGTAGTAAAAGTGTGACAGTGGCTTTTATAGTATTCCACTGTTCCAGAAAGTGATATTATAGCGTGAAAGTATAAGAGTTGAACAAACTACGTTCTGTGTTTAGACTAACCACATTATCACCTGGTGTACTGTGTGTTGCCTATGTATACAGTGGTAACACATTTATCAAACCGCGCCCTACCACACCACATTTATGCAGTTTCGCCTTGCCCGCAGAGACTTTTGTTTTCAGTTTTGAGAATTTATTGTACGTGGAGTCGCCTTCCTTTAAAATACGGTTTGTGGCGTAATAATTGCGTGCGTTATTCGTACGTAAGATATTTTCAGTACTATTTTGATTGGAGTAATGAGTTTAGATTTGTCATAGAAGAAGGACTTCAGAAGGAAACATGAAAGACTTGATTTATTTTCATTTAATGATAATCTTTTAATATTTGGCACCTATAATGCGCCATTTTGAAACTCCAATCACGTGTATCCATGGCAACCATTTTAGCTTATGCATGTCTTGATGTGGTTATTAGATATTTAATGACGTTAGACTCATCTTCTAACGTGTTTATAAGGGGCTTGGGATGGAATTACGAGAAACATTTGTGGATTGTGGATCGAGAGGGATCTGGTAGGAAGCTGACTAGGTTTTGGTGGCGTCTGTGGTGGTGTAGGGCGGAGTCCGCGTTTGGCCGGGTTTGGAGACGGTCGGTTTTGTGTTGATGGGTTTGACATGAATCTTGCTTCAGTCGCCATTAAGACGGTTCCACATTTAATTTACTTTATTAAGATGTTTTATAATTTTTTTGTATTTTCAGTGCAATTTTGCGAAGACAATAGATTCTGACACAAGAAACTTTAAAGCTGTTTATTACAACAAGGTTCATATGCTCATGTTTTATAATAATAGGAAGTTAATGGTTCCTCCGAGAGTTCTCTGGAATTTGGCGGTTTGTTTATTTATTTATATTTCATTTAACGACACACTTTCAGTAACTCAGACTACATAACTTCGAATGAGGCTATTATAATGAATAATTAAATTTGAAAGGTTGTGGAAGGAAGTGGTCGTGGCCTAGTTTAATGTATTGTATCGGAATTTGTCTATGGTGTCTGAGGAAAACCACGAAATACCCAGTCGGGATAGCCGGCCTCCGGGCCGAGATTTTAACCATGGTATTTTGGCTGTTATGCAGCCAACTGATTGGCAGGAGGAGAGGAAAATAGTCGGAGGTTGAGGGTCGGAAGGAAATGCTTGTATAACAACTGGCACTGTTGTAGCAGAATTAATTTGGAGTTTGTTTTTAAATCCGGTGCAGGCAACTAACAGCTTCGTACGTGAATCGAATTTTGTAGACCATAACACAGCAGTAAAGAGGTTGAGAGCTTGGAACAGTGTGAAGGTTAATTGGCATTCGTTCTCTTCTCTATGCCACGGTTACGAGAGGCATTGTGCAGGAAATGCCACGAATTTGCCCGTGGTAATTACATCGGAGGGGTCCAGCTCTACCGCGCATTGATCGCAACTGCAAAATATAGCCCGCGCAACTTCGAGACCTGTACAACAACGCTCGTCAGTTGTTTGCTCTGTTGTTCAATTTTCCCCACTCAATTGTTTCTCAGGTAATTTGCCTGTTGTAGCCTTCAGCCTGCCAAGCGCAGGGCGTACGTGACCCAACTCGCTAATTGTTTCCCGTGATTGAAAAATACGAGCGAAACTTGAAGGAATAAAAAAAATATGATGATTTTATGCATGAATTAAAGTGTGTACGTGAAATTTGGGTGATTTCTTACGATGTGGGATGATGGAAGTAATTTATTAAAATCAACACAACGTCAAAAAATATATAAATTTTTCGCTAAATGATTGTTAACTGAACGTGTTTTTGACTGTCAGTGATAGAATGTGGCTTGGATTGGTTGATTTTTTCGTAACAGCTGGAGAATCAGGGGGGGGAAATGGGAGTTCGGTGGGACCGTACATCAATTATTTATAGATTTCAAAAAAGCCTACGACTCTGTGAAGAGAGAAGTGTTATATAATATTCTTATTGAATTTGATATACCAAAGAAGCTATTGAGTCTAATAAAAATGTGCTTAAATGAAACCTGTAGCAAAATTCGAGTAGGTAAATATGTATCTGAGACATTCTTCAT
>NW_019061072.1:0-15545 GCF_000696155.1 Zootermopsis nevadensis
AAGTTTGTGAACATACTTCTGACTCATCTGTATATGGCAGTAAGAATATTATATTTACGGTTACTTGCTGGGAAGTGACACATCCAGGTATTGTGGGGCCAGGTCAAGAATTTCGCTTCTCAACCATACTACAGCTAATTTTATTCCAATCCTCATACCATCTCATCATCATCATCATCATCATCGTCATATGTGGCTCTATAACCCATTGTGGGTATTGGCTACCTTTTTTGGAGTTTACTCAAAATATATTTAGACATTTGGTAGGACTCCTTGGACGAGTGATCAGCCCGTCACAAGGCCTGTCATAACATCTATTAACTTAAATTACATATTATTATTATTATTATTATTGTATCCATACATTAAGTTTTGGAGTAGCCTGTTCCTTCGAATGCTCCGAGCAAGGCTGTGTATGCATGTCGTAATTTTAAAGTCCGTTACACTTGTCCAAGCCCTCTTAACTTCGATCAAAACATAAGTTTATTTTTAAAGTTTCCTGCTTATTTACAATTTTCCAATTTTCGGTCATAATTTTATAGGATTTTGCTTGTTTAGGTTATAACATTCCATTTCAGTAAAGCTGCGTGTACAAACTGAATGCATTTCAGAAATTCGTAACCCGATTGATTTTTCTATCAAAAGAAAAGAACAAGCAGATTTATATAATGAACTTAATTCTTCCTCTTGAAATGGGAAAGATTTTATTATGCCGAAGAATATGTGATAAAACACCCAAATGTGCCATTAAGGTGCGTCGTATTTCGTTTGCGCGTGACATCTATCAGCTGTCTGTTCGAGTTCAGGAGGTCGAACAAGTATCGATATTCTCGAAACCGTGAGTTTTATGCAAATACTGATAGTACATAATATATGTGCCTGGAACTTGTATTCAGTAACCCTTTCTTTAAGATAGATTCGCCCGAAAATATTAGGTTCATTAGTAGTGCTTCTGAAGACAAAATTAAAATAAACGTGTTAATATTTAAATTAATATTATGATCGTGACGTTGTATCGAAATCTAATAGCGACTGAATCGATGTAAGCCAAAAGGTCTTAAGTGAAGTCGCCCTTACGTCTTCAAAGTTCAGTGATAATTTATATGTATCACATTTGTAATATAACATTTAGTAAAAATTCATTTTGCCCCATAGTTAATAGGTTTCGTATAGTTCTCAGAATAAAAGGGAATTGTTTTTTTTCAAACCCCATTAGCCAGGTAACCTTGTCAAGCAGACACACGGTGTTTCCTTGAGGTAGAAGGATATTTTAGGTTATCTAGATGAATTTTGAGCTTCACAGAGCGATCAAGGCCTGGAAGCCTTCTGTGAAAACCATGTATTTTCTCACTCTAGATATAAAATGACCCTCACTTCTCAATCTGCTTTTCTCTTTTTATTTCCCCTTCTACTATCCTTCCTTCTCTCTCTCTCTCTCTCTCTCGTACTTTAGAGCACTAAAATGGACCAATGTAATTCAAAATGGAAATAGCTTAATAAAATAATCTTTTCTAAGCGTATCTATAGTGAGATTAATTTAAATTGGCTGTGTAGTGTTAACACTGTTGCATACGAACCGATGGATAGAAAGTACGAAATTACTAGAGTAATAACAAATATGAAACCCGCAGTAAGGGTAAAATTGTTGTGTGTAGTTGCTACGGAAATCTCTCCGCTGGCCGACATTAATTTCGACAAGACTATAACCGAAGAGTGGAAGCCAGTAGAACTCGGATTGTGTATCTTAGCAGAGAGGGAAAAGACTGGAAGTGGAATTTCCTGTCACAATTGACGTATTTTTAGAGAATTTAGATTCACTGGCAGGTCTGATACTGAAAATTATTTTCGAAGCGCATTAAAAATACATTCCTTCTGTAATTCCCTAATACAGCCATAATTTTCTTTGAATGTTTAGATATTGGTAATGTTCGTGGCATTTACCCACCTGTTGCACTCTAATTTGTTCGTAAATGATGTCCAGAGACTTCTGAATCTCCGCTGGAATGGGGGGCGGTGTGGGTAGATGGGCTCCCTCCGCCCTGAATCCCTGTTCATCAGCTGTGTACGTAACAGTGATGATACTGCCATCTGGTGCTGTATACGAGTAACTACCATGCTGCACTAGCGCCTCCTCGTTTTCGACACCTTGATTTTTTAGGAAACCAGTCTCCTCGGCGATGATGTTGTTCCCTGTCTCGTAGCTGTAAATGATAATATCAAATGGTCAAATAGATCCCATATTATTTTGAATTACAATCATCGCATATATACTGAATTTCATCTACTTTAATGGCGATCCAGTAAATAATATGATTCATAATCAAACTGTAGAACAATTACCAATGAACAAGAATGTCTCGCCACGTAATGCAAGCAGCTTAGCTGATTGTTAACTGTCACTTGTATTTTGGGGGATCCCGGTTGTACGGTCAACGGGTTACTACAAAAATTGTTTTGGGATTCTAAGACAACCCGTACAGGTGCCAGGATTTCTAACAGCCTTCCAATTCGCCTACTAATTCCACAAGCCTATGGACAACCTCTTATATTGAAACAGCATTGCCAAGTGGTACCTACCGAGCCATCGACATTATTCCATTGGACTCTGCCTTAAAATATTACTTATCAATTTCCTTCAATCACCAATATCATCTTGGTTGATGAACAAATTGTGAGGTGAGATATACATTAACAAAACTTACAACAAGGCCTTAAATTATATATGGAAATAGATTTTTGGAAAATACTAAACTTTGGTATAGTAATTATTTGTATAAATTAAAATAACACCTCGTTGGCTGCATGAAAGAAAATGTTACGTTTGAACAGGATTCGATCCTATAACCACATACGTATGATTACAGTATGCTACCACAGCGCGTTGTGACGTATTGGTATTGATTTATATTACTTGAATAAGGAACGAAGTCCACATGACTTGTATAAGCCTAAAAACTAAACTTGTTTAAAGTAAGGCAAATAACGCAGTCTGTTGTTAATAATCCAGAATTTGCAAGAAAAAAACAACACATGTATATTCCAGTACGGATTACAGGTTTAAAGTCTTGCTGAGAACAATGCAGTCACATAACCTTATTGGTCGTGTGATAATTGCGAACATGTGATTTAAAACTCCGAGATAACTTGTATTCCGTTTATTGCCGCAGAGCATGCTGGGCACAAATGGGAACGAAATAAACAAAAACCCATCTGGTTTCCACCCACTGCAAGAAGAACTCTTTTAAATGCAGACAAAAGGTTTTCTGTTACATCTCTGAAACGCCCAGTTTGTGAAGAAGTAACCTTAAAGAACAGAGCGCAGGAATGTCACGCGCATCTCGATTGTCAGTTGTTTCGAATCATGCAACAGGTGGCATTTAGCACGTCCACAGTAACCTCTACAGCGACTCAGAGCAATGAAACTACTCGTAGATTACGTAACAAATAATCCTGACACATTCGTGTGTACTAACAAATGTTCTACGCTGTAACATGTTCTCAGCAGAAGTCTTCCTAGTGTAGATGGGCTTGCATCACAGTTTGGTTAATAAACTTTAACGCTTCACGCTTTCGAAATGTCACACTAACCTCAAACAGAAAACATCGCTTCTTGTATGAGGTTTTAAAACCCTTCTAAGAAAATTGCGTTGTTAAGGCAGCAATGAGTGGCAATTATTACAGTCAGAATATAGATCTACTTAACGTCACATGTTCTTTATTAGATTTTAATTTTAAAATACATTATCACTATAAAGACTCTAAAACAGATTTGTGATTAACTTCTGACTTCTTCTTTCTTTGAAATGTTTTAATGACTACTGCGAGACTTTTAGTGGTTGATGACAACTGATTTATTTACGGCTGTGAAAATAAAGTGCGTGATATTCTGAACTGCGAGTCCGTGTATTCTTGCAGAGATTTCTATTTTGAAGATGGAAACGATATGTTCTTTCGAAAAGTTGGTAACTAGCTACGTACAAGGTGAGATTTCAGGTTCTTACGGCAGCTAGTATAAAGATAACTGTCTTCTGGGATGTTACGCCATATTTTGTAGATATTGACTGGCGTTTGAGAGGTGTTTATGATGGAGGCATTTCGCACATTTTAAACTTCAGCTAATTTCTGCCAAACTACGTAGCGCAACTGAACCTTCGTGTGGGTGGGGAATTCCTAAACTAGCTAAGGAACTAGAAGTTTTTGAAGAAACGAAGGTTTATACTTCTTGAAGCTAGACAAGAAATGTAAAATTTATTATATATGCAACTAATCTTTTATAGTCGTGCGTTGGTTATCGTCATCAGATATGTTATCACCAACCCCGTAGTCGCCATGTTAACAACACAGACGTTCAAAAAGAAAATAAATATTTTTGCGACAAGTACAATGCACACTGTAATTACTGCACCTCTTAATTGTC
This sequence comes from Zootermopsis nevadensis, assembly GCF_000696155.1. The sequence goes on from NW_019061072.1 coordinate 4,418, forward strand.
AGTTTTGTGTCTTAGTGTGGTGGTGTATACATTATATATGATGTGAAGTAAATTTCACCTAATTTTAGATTCCTGAAGTTAATGATACTATCTACCAGAAAATGTGACAAAATTGTCCACATTTTTCAATTTCCGAATTAAAGTCGTGCCAGTGTGGCGTCCAGTGGCATGCTTTTAATGCCTGTTGAAAGTAATCTGCTTTATTACTGGAGAGTTCTTAAGAGATCCTCACATAGAGTTCAATGTCTTAGAAAAGTTAATATCCGTTGGAAGCTTGCAGAAACGTAAGATACTCGAGCAACAGAAATTAAGTTCCTTCCCTTAATTAACTTTATTATAGGCACGATTTCGGGTTCTCCGGCGGTGAATAAGAGGATGGCTGCCTTCTGAGTTGTAACGTCGTCTAGTCTGGTAGAAGTTTGGTGGGGCCTACTGACAGCTTTGATTTTGAACCACTGATATTATTCTTTTGAGACTATCACCTTTCAGATACCAGAAAACTTATGTTGTACAGAATTTTTAAAATATGCTACCTGTCTTGAGATGTAGTTATTTTTTGCAGAACATACAATAACACCAAGGCCATTGAGTGAAGCATGTACTTTTAACTTTCGGCTTTATGACAGATAATAAGAGAAGGCGGAAAGTTAAATTGTGCTTAAGGTAGATTAACAGCTTACCTGAAATATTTTATGAAAAGTTTATGTAGATTACAAATTACAAAAAAAATCACACACTGAAATTTTTGTTATATTTTATAACTTTCAGGTAAAGTAACTGCTGTCTAGGATTTAGCGTAGTTCACAGAAACGTATAATTTCAGCTGTATGATCATTGTTCTTTAGTTCCCATTAGTCTCTTCTTGAACCGATACATTTAACTGCAAGTGGGCTTTCGGACGTAATGTTTAATTAGAGGCCACAACATTTATTCGAATTAATTCTCGGAATGATGGATTTCATATCTATGTTTCTGAAACCAAAACTGAATTTTGTAAGTATATTTTATTGATTCAATATTCAACGTGCAGGCAGGCCATAAAGGGCGAGGAACAGGCCGAACAAACGGGCAGTCTGTAATGTTACCCACTAGCCCGCTAGCCGGGAAAGCCTTACCCGATCACCGGACTTCGTAACAACGTACCTTGTTTTGTAGCTGCCATCTGCGCTTTGTTCTTTGTCGAACCGGATTATGGGTATTGGTGTGGTGTAACGATCCTGTGACGAGGAAGGCCTCTGATCATCCACTGGCTGCGGCTTCCTCACTGAGCCCTGTTCGTTGTCAAAGTACTGTTGTCTTTGGGCCAGAACTGTCGCTGCCAGAGATAAAGCTATCACGACCTGCATGGTTAAAATCCATAAATCATTACAAGAAATTTTACAGTTCAAGATGGCTGTCTTCTACCAGACTAAACGGCACAACAACTCAGAGGACAGCCATCATCAGACTCACCGTAGTGAAAACCTCAAATCCTACGTAAATTTGACAGTTGTATTCGAGCAACTTCATTTTAATATAAATTGGCGTGTGATTGACCTTGAAATTGTTAGCGACTCTACTAGTAATTTAAAGAGCATTGACCTCAAGAAAATGAACTATATGAACAGAAATATCGTACTTTTTATCAACGAAATAAAATCTTAAAACACAAACAGAGCGTTCAAGTAACTGACACTATGGCTCTGACTTCGCGGATTGAACTGGCATATGGAACTGTTATCTGTGATAAATGTTTTCAACATGGCGTGGCCAATAATTTCGCCTCGTTCGTCACGATTCGTCTGTTTCGGTGGCTGAAGCGTCAAGTATTTTGGTCACATCTTTGTCTCATTAGTCTATTATCAATTTTTTGAAAGAAAAGTTAAACGTATGACGTCATGCCCGTGTGTCTGAATGATCATCTTTGTGAATTTCCTCTCTAAAGAAATTCATATACTTTCATGAATCTTGGTACAGACATTATTCTACCAGAACCCTGATTGCCCTTCTACCGTTTAATATTTTGCCGTATCATAAATATAAGAATTGTGTTAACTCGCAAGGTGGGAACGACACTAAAGCCACAAGTTTATGAAATTTCGTGTCGCAAATTATGCAAAGTTTATTTACCGTTTCACACATTTATAGAAATGATTATGTCTTATAAAATATATGTAGGAGTTCTGAATAAAGTTTAAGACCTGTGCGACTTGCGTTAGGCCAAGAGAATTATTCGAATGTGCATAAGTCATAAATACTATTTAAACTTATGAATAAATATGTTTATGTATTAGGTCAATTCGAATCCAGAGTAGACTTATAGATTGCAAACGTCTGAGTGGGGTAGTGAGTTCATGAAGTTATTTGTATTTGCCAGAATGAGGTTTATAGAATATTGGTACTTAAATCAGACACTGGACAAAGAATTTGATAAGCCTTCAGGCGAACATTTGTACCTAACATCGCATTGATAGCGAATGAAGCCAGTTTTAGTAGTTAGATTTCGTAATCTGAAAGTAGTATATTCGAAAATCATCCGAGTATCGATTATCTTGCACCACCGCAGTTACTTAAAGAAAGTGTAACCACCATGAAGTAGGCCACGATCGATTCCCAATTTATCCTTCGAATTATTTATAATCATACTATTTCTGATTAAAACTAAGATATAAATCTTTTACAATTGATTCAGTATCATTGAATAAAGCTAGAAACGAATATAAGTGCGATCTCTGAAGACAGATGCTATAAGTTTCTCCGAAACTTTGATAACCGCTTAAAAATCTACACGGCGTCACAACCCAGAAATTCACAGTCGCAATATTGGAGTTATTTTATGTTTCGTGTAAAATGACGTGATGTCAAGTTACACCATCTCTGTAACAATTCATACGAAAGTAAGTGTTATGTTCTACATTTGGCCTTCCAGTGTATTCCATAACAGAGGCATTGCGTTAGACTTTCACTGGCCTTTAGGCTACCTTGAACTTCACACCGTTGAAGAAGACGGTTGCATTGAATGTTACAACTGAATGCAAATTACACTGAAAGTACCAGAACAGCGTCTCTGAACTTTTGCTCTGCGACTCGTCACTGTGTCTTGACGTAAATCCAGAGAGTTTGGACAATTTGACATTTTAAAACGAGAAAAGAAAGTTCTTGTCTAACCCCTTTCGGACGCTGTGCCCAATCGACCACAGATCTATGTTCCCAGTATTATAACCTATTTTACTTTAAGGAAAAAAAATATAGTCCTGTGTGATAATAATAATGTCTTTGTCGTCCATCCTTTCTAACCCTTGAATTATGTAATCGATATTATGGTATAGGGTAATCACTTCATGCCACTGAAGCCTAGACAGATTTTTACATTTTAATTTCCGATAATCAATGATGATCTCCGTGTGGAAACGGAGAAGAATATATCTACTGTACCTCTGCGTGTCATAAGAGGCGATTAAAAGGAAAACTTTGTGCCTGGGGGTACAGATGGGCCACTCTGTCTCCGGAGGACATAAATTTAAAGGCCTGATCTCCAAAGTGGGGGTAACAAATTGTTACGAAATCCAAGAAGGCGACAGCCGAACTGGACTATTTGGAATTGCAAACGATTAAAGAAAATAATATTTGGATTATGGAATATACTATCCCCATACTGACGCAGAGCTCTTAAAACGTTGATCAATTGAATAAGAGCTGGATGTGACTGCTATACAGTAAATGAGACGGGCGGTGAAAGGTGTTTTACAGCTGACACAAGAAACATCATGCATTTAGGATGGGTTTTATTGCAAATAAGAGAATACAACATTTTATTATCGATTTTGATGCATAATTGCCCAAGCTGTGTAGATTACGAGTTAGAAAACAGGTGTATTAATTATAAACCAACAACCATATGTACAGACTTGGTGTTACATTGTGCCACAAGATGGCCTATTTAACTAAACTCACCTTACTGTGTCAGCTTGTAATGGCAACATCACAATAACCCAATAACCCCATCTCCCCGTTAGTCCTATAATTATCTGAGTTTCTCCACGTGAAGATCTACGTATAATGGTGATTGCTCACTCCAGACGGACTGTGAAACTTTCATAAAAATTACTTATAATGGCAATTAGTTATTTTGTTGGATTGAATCTCATAAATGTGGTTGTGTTTATAGCAAAATAACACGAGTATAGTGCTTAGCAGGAGCTAGAACAAATGTGAGTCAGTGATATTAAGTGTAGAAGTGAAATGTTTCATTTAAACCTCCACTTTCTTTATGGAGAAATTTCTGGCGAATTTCATAGAACACGTGTCACGAATGATCATATTTCATTCTTGAGACTCACACAATGCGTGCAGTTCCTAAAACACTGTGGATTCGGATGGCTTATATTCTGCTTTCTTTTCTGAACTTACACTCTCTGATCTTATTAGTCGGATTTTTTACACGTAATAGGAAATCCAAGATTTTTTATTAAAATTATTCACCAATATTAAATTTCTCTTTATGTAACAGTGCAATGTGTAAAACTGTCTCTTTAGATCGTTTGTTTTATAAATTATACCAGTTCTTGCGTCAAATAAAATACTTCTCATCGGTATGAGTAGTTTAAGTTGGACTGCCATAAAGACAGTAATTTATTAAACAACACTAATTCAATCACAAAGATTTTGTACCTTGAAATAGGGTAGGTAGATAGCCTTGAATTGTAAGTAAATATTAGGTAGAAGTCCGCCATGACCTATTAGAATTTATTCCGTCGTCCGAGTTTGGAGTCTGAGGGAAACCTCAAAATATCTTAAGATTGTTATCTCGTTGGTAGTTTACTGACGTTTCAGATGTGCTCAGGAAAATGAGTCTTTGGTAAACGTCTACAAGACTACACCGCACAACAACCCAGAAGACAGCCTGTTTATTCATACTGGACACCGTGAGAACCATCAATCTCGCGAAATATCTGTCAATAAAACTTGTAGGGACAAGGCTGTGTTCCGCGTTACTGAAAGTTGTCTAGCCCTGAGCTTCAGGTTACAGCATCTCCGCGTTCTACTGCTTCTTACGAGATGAATCTAAGAGAGCCGATTGCTAAATGTGTGCACGGCTTTCGAAATGTCACACTAACCTCAAACAGAAAACATCGCTTCTTGTATGAGGTTTTAAAACCCTTCTAAGAAAATTGCGTTGTTAAGGCAGCAATGAGTGGCAATTATTACAGTCAGAATATAGATCTACTTAACGTCACATGTTCTTTATTAGATTTTAATTTTAAAATACATTATCACTATAAAGACTCTAAAACAGATTTGTGATTAACTTCTGACTTCTTCTTTCTTTGAAATGTTTTAATGACTACTGCGAGACTTTTAGTGGTTGATGACAACTGATTTATTTACGGCTGTGAAAATAAAGTGCGTGATATTCTGAACTGCGAGTCCGTGTATTCTTGCAGAGATTTCTATTTTGAAGATGGAAACGATATGTTCTTTCGAAAAGTTGGTAACTAGCTACGTACAAGGTGAGATTTCAGGTTCTTACGGCAGCTAGTATAAAGATAACTGTCTTCTGGGATGTTACGCCATATTTTGTAGATATTGACTGGCGTTTGAGAGGTGTTTATGATGGAGGCATTTCGCACATTTTAAACTTCAGCTAATTTCTGCCAAACTACGTAGCGCAACTGAACCTTCGTGTGGGTGGGGAATTCCTAAACTAGCTAAGGAACTAGAAGTTTTTGAAGAAACGAAGGTTTATACTTCTTGAAGCTAGACAAGAAATGTAAAATTTATTATATATGCAACTAATCTTTTATAGTCGTGCGTTGGTTATCGTCATCAGATATGTTATCACCAACCCCGTAGTCGCCATGTTAACAACACAGACGTTCAAAAAGAAAATAAATATTTTTGCGACAAGTACAATGCACACTGTAATTACTGCACCTCTTAATTGTCAGTTTTGTGTCTTAGTGTGGTGGTGTATACATTATATATGATGTGAAGTAAATTTCACCTAATTTTAGATTCCTGAAGTTAATGATACTATCTACCAGAAAATGTGACAAAATTGTCCACATTTTTCAATTTCCGAATTAAAGTCGTGCCAGTGTGGCGTCCAGTGGCATGCTTTTAATGCCTGTTGAAAGTAATCTGCTTTATTACTGGAGAGTTCTTAAGAGATCCTCACATAGAGTTCAATGTCTTAGAAAAGTTAATATCCGTTGGAAGCTTGCAGAAACGTAAGATACTCGAGCAACAGAAATTAAGTTCCTTCCCTTAATTAACTTTATTATAGGCACGATTTCGGGTTCTCCGGCGGTGAATAAGAGGATGGCTGCCTTCTGAGTTGTAACGTCGTCTAGTCTGGTAGAAGTTTGGTGGGGCCTACTGACAGCTTTGATTTTGAACCACTGATATTATTCTTTTGAGACTATCACCTTTCAGATACCAGAAAACTTATGTTGTACAGAATTTTTAAAATATGCTACCTGTCTTGAGATGTAGTTATTTTTTGCAGAACATACAATAACACCAAGGCCATTGAGTGAAGCATGTACTTTTAACTTTCGGCTTTATGACAGATAATAAGAGAAGGCGGAAAGTTAAATTGTGCTTAAGGTAGATTAACAGCTTACCTGAAATATTTTATGAAAAGTTTATGTAGATTACAAATTACAAAAAAAATCACACACTGAAATTTTTGTTATATTTTATAACTTTCAGGTAAAGTAACTGCTGTCTAGGATTTAGCGTAGTTCACAGAAACGTATAATTTCAGCTGTATGATCATTGTTCTTTAGTTCCCATTAGTCTCTTCTTGAACCGATACATTTAACTGCAAGTGGGCTTTCGGACGTAATGTTTAATTAGAGGCCACAACATTTATTCGAATTAATTCTCGGAATGATGGATTTCATATCTATGTTTCTGAAACCAAAACTGAATTTTGTAAGTATATTTTATTGATTCAATATTCAACGTGCAGGCAGGCCATAAAGGGCGAGGAACAGGCCGAACAAACGGGCAGTCTGTAATGTTACCCACTAGCCCGCTAGCCGGGAAAGCCTTACCCGATCACCGGACTTCGTAACAACGTACCTTGTTTTGTAGCTGCCATCTGCGCTTTGTTCTTTGTCGAACCGGATTATGGGTATTGGTGTGGTGTAACGATCCTGTGACGAGGAAGGCCTCTGATCATCCACTGGCTGCGGCTTCCTCACTGAGCCCTGTTCGTTGTCAAAGTACTGTTGTCTTTGGGCCAGAACTGTCGCTGCCAGAGATAAAGCTATCACGACCTGCATGGTTAAAATCCATAAATCATTACAAGAAATTTTACAGTTCAAGATGGCTGTCTTCTACCAGACTAAACGGCACAACAACTCAGAGGACAGCCATCATCAGACTCACCGTAGTGAAAACCTCAAATCCTACGTAAATTTGACAGTTGTATTCGAGCAACTTCATTTTAATATAAATTGGCGTGTGATTGACCTTGAAATTGTTAGCGACTCTACTAGTAATTTAAAGAGCATTGACCTCAAGAAAATGAACTATATGAACAGAAATATCGTACTTTTTATCAACGAAATAAAATCTTAAAACACAAACAGAGCGTTCAAGTAACTGACACTATGGCTCTGACTTCGCGGATTGAACTGGCATATGGAACTGTTATCTGTGATAAATGTTTTCAACATGGCGTGGCCAATAATTTCGCCTCGTTCGTCACGATTCGTCTGTTTCGGTGGCTGAAGCGTCAAGTATTTTGGTCACATCTTTGTCTCATTAGTCTATTATCAATTTTTTGAAAGAAAAGTTAAACGTATGACGTCATGCCCGTGTGTCTGAATGATCATCTTTGTGAATTTCCTCTCTAAAGAAATTCATATACTTTCATGAATCTTGGTACAGACATTATTCTACCAGAACCCTGATTGCCCTTCTACCGTTTAATATTTTGCCGTATCATAAATATAAGAATTGTGTTAACTCGCAAGGTGGGAACGACACTAAAGCCACAAGTTTATGAAATTTCGTGTCGCAAATTATGCAAAGTTTATTTACCGTTTCACACATTTATAGAAATGATTATGTCTTATAAAATATATGTAGGAGTTCTGAATAAAGTTTAAGACCTGTGCGACTTGCGTTAGGCCAAGAGAATTATTCGAATGTGCATAAGTCATAAATACTATTTAAACTTATGAATAAATATGTTTATGTATTAGGTCAATTCGAATCCAGAGTAGACTTATAGATTGCAAACGTCTGAGTGGGGTAGTGAGTTCATGAAGTTATTTGTATTTGCCAGAATGAGGTTTATAGAATATTGGTACTTAAATCAGACACTGGACAAAGAATTTGATAAGCCTTCAGGCGAACATTTGTACCTAACATCGCATTGATAGCGAATGAAGCCAGTTTTAGTAGTTAGATTTCGTAATCTGAAAGTAGTATATTCGAAAATCATCCGAGTATCGATTATCTTGCACCACCGCAGTTACTTAAAGAAAGTGTAACCACCATGAAGTAGGCCACGATCGATTCCCAATTTATCCTTCGAATTATTTATAATCATACTATTTCTGATTAAAACTAAGATATAAATCTTTTACAATTGATTCAGTATCATTGAATAAAGCTAGAAACGAATATAAGTGCGATCTCTGAAGACAGATGCTATAAGTTTCTCCGAAACTTTGATAACCGCTTAAAAATCTACACGGCGTCACAACCCAGAAATTCACAGTCGCAATATTGGAGTTATTTTATGTTTCGTGTAAAATGACGTGATGTCAAGTTACACCATCTCTGTAACAATTCATACGAAAGTAAGTGTTATGTTCTACATTTGGCCTTCCAGTGTATTCCATAACAGAGGCATTGCGTTAGACTTTCACTGGCCTTTAGGCTACCTTGAACTTCACACCGTTGAAGAAGACGGTTGCATTGAATGTTACAACTGAATGCAAATTACACTGAAAGTACCAGAACAGCGTCTCTGAACTTTTGCTCTGCGACTCGTCACTGTGTCTTGACGTAAATCCAGAGAGTTTGGACAATTTGACATTTTAAAACGAGAAAAGAAAGTTCTTGTCTAACCCCTTTCGGACGCTGTGCCCAATCGACCACAGATCTATGTTCCCAGTATTATAACCTATTTTACTTTAAGGAAAAAAAATATAGTCCTGTGTGATAATAATAATGTCTTTGTCGTCCATCCTTTCTAACCCTTGAATTATGTAATCGATATTATGGTATAGGGTAATCACTTCATGCCACTGAAGCCTAGACAGATTTTTACATTTTAATTTCCGATAATCAATGATGATCTCCGTGTGGAAACGGAGAAGAATATATCTACTGTACCTCTGCGTGTCATAAGAGGCGATTAAAAGGAAAACTTTGTGCCTGGGGGTACAGATGGGCCACTCTGTCTCCGGAGGACATAAATTTAAAGGCCTGATCTCCAAAGTGGGGTAACAAATTGTTACGAAATCCAGGAAGGCGACAGCCGAACTGGACTATTTGGCATTGCAAACGATTAAAGGACTTACAATATGGATTGTGGAATATGCTATCTCTATACTGACGCAGAGCTCTTAAAACGTTGAATTGCAAACGATTAAAGAAAATAATATTTGGATTATGGAATATACTATCCCCATACTGACGCAGAGCTCTTAAAACGTTGATCAATTGAATAAGAGCTGGATGTGACTGCTATACAGTAAATGAGACGGGCGGTGAAAGGTGTTTTACAGCTGACACAAGAAACATCATGCATTTAGGATGGGTTTTATTGCAAATAAGAGAATACAACATTTTATTATTGATTTTGATGCATAATACGCCAAGCTGTGTATATTACGAGTTAGAAAACAGGTGCATTAATTATAAATCAACAACCATATATACAGACTTGGTGTTACATTGGGCCACAAGATGGCCTGTTTAACTAACGTCACCTTACTGTGTCAGCTTGTGATGGCAACAGCACAATAACCCAATAACCCCATCTCCCCGTTAGTCCTATAATTATCTGAGTTTCTCCACGTGAAGATCTACGTATAATGGTGATTGCTCACTCCAGACGGACTGTGAAACTTTCATAAAAATTACTTATAATGGCAATTAGTTATTTTGTTGGATTGAATCTCATAAATGTGGTTGTGTTTATAGCAAAATAACACGAGTATAGTGCTTAGCAGGAGCTAGAACAAATGTGAGTCAGTGATATTAAGTGTAGAAGTGAAATGTTTCATTTAAACCTTCACTTTCTTTATGGAGAAATTTCTGGCGAATTTCATAGAACACGTGTCACGAATGATCATATTTCATTCTTGAGACTCACACAATGCGTGCAGTTCCTAAAACACTGTGGATTCGGATGGCTTATATTCTGCTTTCTTTTCTGAACTTACACTCTCTGATCTTATTAGTCGGATTTTTTACACGTAATAGGAAATCCAAGATTTTTTATTAAAATTATTCACCAATATTAAATTTCTCTTTATGTAACAGTGCAATGTGTAAAACTGTCTCTTTAGATCGTTTGTTTTATAAATTATACCAGTTCTTGCGTCAAATAAAATACTTCTCATCGGTATGAGTAGTTTAAGTTGGACTGCCATAAAGAGTAATTTATTAAACAACACTATTTCAATCACAAAGATTTTGTACCTTGAACAGTAATTTATTAAACAACACTAATTCAATCACAAAGATTTTGTACCTTGAAATAGGGTTAGTAGATAGCCTTGAATTGTAAGTAAATATTAGGTAGAAGTCCGCCATGACCTATTAGAATTTATTCCGTCGTCCGAGTTTGGAGTCTGAGGGAAACCTCAAAATATCTTAAGATTGTTATCTCGTTGGTAGTTTACTGACGTTTCAGATGTGCTCAGGAAAATGAGTCTTTGGTAAACGTCTACAAGACTACACCGCACAACAACCCAGAAGACAGCCTGTTTATTCATACTGGACACCGTGAGAACCATCAATCTCGCGAAATATCTGTCAATAAAACTTGTAGGGACAAGGCTGTGTTCCGCGTTACTGAAAGTTGTCTAGCCCTGAGCTTCAGGTTACAGCATCTCCGCGTTCTACTGCTTCTTACGAGATGAATCTAAGAGAGCCGATTGCTAAATGTGTGCAC